>JAJIBD010024655.1:0-60627 GCA_021461705.1 Cryptotis parvus | reverse complement strand
CTCGTGTTAGAATGCCAAAACTCAACATGTGAAATTCTTTTTGTGTAGCAGCAGCATAAGAATTTACTCTCCGAGCATGAACAACTTGTAGTGACTTTGGAAGACCACAAGAGTGCACTAGCTGCTGCTCAGGTTAGACGGGTAGCAGCCTCTGTGGGTTCTTTTTCAAGTCTGCTTACCTTCCTGAATTCCTTCTGCATGTAGCCTCTTTCGAGCCAGTCTTCCGTGGGTTTCTTAGGTCGAGCTATCCTGATCCTGAGGACCGTGCATGCTTTTCAGATTTCAGTCCAGAGACTGTGAAATAAATTTTGGAGTATTTTTTTGCATTGGGAATGTAGTACACAGGACAGTCTACGTGCAGTTGTCAAATCCTTGTTTCAAAGCCATGAAATTACTTCAGAAATGAGGTTGCTTACTAAAGACTAGCTTGACATAGGTCTGTAAAATCTTATGATGTGAAATTCTAAATAAGTTGTCAGACTTTTTCTTCCTCCCCTCATTGCTAGAATTCCAATCTGCAGATACTATGCTTGTTGCAGTATGGGAAAATTACAGAAAGTAACATGAGATTTCGTATCAGAGAGGGAAAAACAATTTAAGCTCGGTTTGTTTAAAGCCTGGCATCAACAGACTTTCAGTAGATAATTACTACACGAGTAACCAAACAAATATGAGTGTTAACCTTTAAAGCATTGTCATGCTGAGTGTTTTGCAGTATTTTAGTAGAAGCAAAGAAATGGGAATGGCCTGTTTAGTCACTGTATCATCTCAGACAATTTTTGTTAACAGAAAGAATTAAGAATGGACAAAGGAAAATCAATTCTACATTTAATCTGGAGACTCTAATTTTTGTCTTTATAAACTTATTAAAAATATAGTTTGTTTTATATTTGGACCCTGTGGGATTCCTTTCAAGTAGTCATCAGTTAAGTTTCTCTGCTGTATGATTAATTTTAACATATGTATAAATTAACTTTACAGATTATTTCATTTTTTATAAAATTATTGTCCAGTTTTGTTTATAAGGGTTTATAAGGGTTTAATACCAGAAAATAATACAAACTTACTTGAAACTCTAGTGCAATAATAGTCATAAATTAATATAAACAGTGATTCAAAAATCTCACAGAAATAGAAGTAGACATGTAATTTTCACCAAAACCCAAATTCTGTAGTAAGTACTTGGGACATGTTGCTGACAGAGTTTAGAATAGAAAAATATTTTTATTTAAGCTATATGTACTTTTTTACTTTTTTAAATATCTTGTCTTTCTCTTGAGTTTCTATTTTTTCCATTTTGATATGTCAGAAGTAGGTATAATTTGTCATCAAAACTCTGTATTACCCTTTATTAAGTAACTTTTCTGGTCCTCCTTAGAAAACAGCTTCTCTTTAAGGCAGCCACATTTCTAATGAAGAGATTCTTTTATTAACATAATTTTAAATAGAGTTGATGGGAGAGAAGTACAGAACAGAGTTTGAGAGTTTATAATTTTTTCAGGGGTTATCATGAGGACATGTGGAGACTAATATTAACAGCTGAACGAGTTATATAGTACTGTGCTCTTTAACCTCAAATAAAGTGAGGTCAAAAGGGAAATAAAGTAGCTGGCCCACATCAGTGACCAGAATTAAGCTCAAAACTTTGATCATCCCAACATCAAAATCATGCTTAACACTTCAGCTGCTGTTTTTTAAGTCTTCCCTGCATCAAAGATGCCTTGCCTCATACTTAATTGAATCATAATTTCTAGAGTCAGGATCTTATATTTTTATTATGACTTTCCCATGACTCTAATGCATGCTAACATTTGAGAAACATAATATTTAAAGGAAGAGAAAAAGAAAGTCTAGAATTGAGATTTGTGTATCTCCCATATTTATCTTAAAATATTAGAAGTGTCAGTATGTGAATATCATTTATTTTTTTACCTCCAAAATTGGTTTGAGGGGGCTGGAGTGATGATAGCACAGCGGGTCGGGTGTTTGCCTTGCATGCAGCTGACCCGGGTTCTATTCCTCGGCATCCCATATGGTCCCCTGAGCACTGCCAGGAGTAACCCCTGAGCATTGCCGGGTGTGACCACTCCCAAAACATAAATTGGTTTGAATCAAAGGGCCATTGTAAGCATTATGGTACACATTGTACACTCACGGCAGTGGTCCTCGGGAGACTTATACAGGAAAGATTTCTTTACACGTGCAGAATTGCATTTCTGCTATGAAACATTATTATTAACTAGGGATGAACTAAGCATAAACAGTGTCTATTGAATTTCTTAGTTAAAGGGATTTGATTTATTTTTTCCCTTTCTGGGCCACAATATTAAAACTTAGGGGCCAGAGAGATAGTCGGGTGGTTATGTCACTTGCCTTGCATGCGGTTGAGCCATGTTTGGTCCCCAGCAACATGTATGGTCCCCCATGTTCTGCCAGAAGTGATTCCTTATTTCTGAGCACCATGAGGTGTTACCCCACCCCCCAAATTCTATACTCCATGATATAAGTGTGTTCTAATACTCCTAATATATGTATAGTATATCAGTGCCTTTATCACTCAAGAAGGAAAAAAAATGAAGAACTAAAAAGAAAAATCCAGCCTAATTTTTTTAAAAAAAATTTTTATTATACCATCATGAGATATACAGTTACAAAGATGTTCAAGTTTGGGTTTCAGTCATATAGTGTTCCAGCACCCATCCCTCCACCAGTGCCCATTTCCCACAACAAATGTCCCCTAATTACCCCATCCCCCAGCCTGCATCTGCAGGCATTGTACCACTTCTCTCTCTCTCTCTCCCTCTCCCCCTTTCCCCCCTCCTTCCGTCCCTCCCTCCCTTCTTTTCTCTTACACATTGTGTATTGCAATACATACATTTAGTGGTTATCAAGTATAATCTTTTGTCTACATTCAGTGCTCAGTTCTAAGTTGGTATCTTTCCAATAATTATTAGTACACTGTTCCTTTCTCTGTCTTACTTAATCTCTTACTCCCACACATTTGCAGTAGATTCCACCCACTGACAAGACCTCCTAGTCCATGTTTCATCTCAGCCTTATTTCTTTGTTTTGTTTTCCCCAAACTGGAGTACTAGGCAGGGAGCATGCTAGTGAGAAAGAACCCTATTTGTGAGCAACTTTACTGGGAGAAGATAGTAGATACTGATAGTCTGACTAATATATGTGTATACACACACACACACACACACACACACACACACACGTATGTGTTCATATATATATAAAAAACATAGTTATTTTTGACCTGTGATTTCTTACCATGAAATATATTACTTGAGCAATATTGGTAAAAAATATCTATACTTGAATAATTATGTACATTTGTAATAGACTGTCAATGTGATAAAACTGGATTTAATGCTATTTTTTAATAGCTAACTAGAAAGTTATTTGTAAAAATAACATTTGAGTTTTGTGCAGTGGTATAGACTAACATCTGTCTTGGATAATTTTTCTCTATTCCCTTTAACTAACCGAATTCTAATTTGCATGTGCCTAAAAGTGGTTAAGCATGTCCAAGTAAAAAGCTACTGCATGAAATAATCTGCTTTTTTTCTCCTCATCTGCATTTAGGTGCGATATTTTAGTCTTCAGTGAGCCCTAATGCTCATCCATGAATTAAAATCTCTTTCCTGTTCAAATTGTGCAATTTGCAACCAATATGTCATCTCTGTGCAGACTCAGGTTGCAGAGTATAAACAGCTGAAAGATACGCTGAATCAGATCCCGAGCTTCCGGAAAACAGAGCAAGCGGAGCCGCCAGAACGCCACGCAGGTGGGACGTGCTCCACAGGGTGCTGGCGCCGCAAAGGTGACGGGAGAGCTGCAGGAGGTAGGTTTCAGCTCATCATAGGGTCACGCCACTCTCCCTTCTCGCTACTAGTAGAGTCTTCTTTTATTGCTCACTGCAGAGCATTGGTTTCAAATTTTATCAAAGTGTCCCCAAAGACAGTTAAAATATAGATTACTTGGTCCCAACCCAGAGTTTGCTTTGGGAAGTTGGGGGCAAGGCCTGAGGATTTTCATTGCTAAAAAGTTTCGTTGATTGGGGAGTATATTTTGCAGACTATTGATAGTTTTTTTTTTTTTTTTTTTTTTTTCCTATTTGGGTCATACCCAACAAAGCTCAGGGGTTACTCCAGTCTCTGCACTCAGCAATTACTCCTAGCCCGTGCTGGGGAACCATATGGGATGCCGAGAATTCAACCCGGGTTGACTTCATGCAAGGCAAATACCCTCCTGCTGGACTATTGCTCAGGCCCCAAAATAGTTTTCTCTAGGAATCTACTAGCTTTGTTTTTATTCATGTAGGCCTAATTGTTGAAAGGAGTTTCAAGTCTATGAAACTGTTGAATCTGAACATTTTAGTGTGTTATTTTTTTCCCCTTTTTTGGTGAGAAAGTTAAATGGTTCATAGGGGGTAGCGCCAGTCCACTCAAATATTACAGCTGATAAAAAAATAGGATATGGGGGCTGGAGCGATAGCCCAGTGGGTAGGGCATTTGCCTTGCACGTGCCGACCCGGGTTCAATCCCGACATCCCATATGGTCCCCTAAGCACCACCAGGAGTAATTCCTGAGCAAAGAGCCAGGAGTAACCCCTGAGCATCTCTGGGTGTGACCCAAAAAAGCAAAAAAAAAAAAATTTTAAATAAAGGATATGGTATGTTTTGGTTTATACAGTACATTGAAATTTTAATTATAAAGCCTTTGTAAAACTACAAGGCATTCTAGTAACATAATTCAGGTTTGTTTTCTCATGTTTTCATAAAAATTTAAGCTTAAGAGTACCTCAAAAGTGGAACATCAAAAGTGGTATCAGGGGCCAGAGCGATAGGACAGCGGGTAGGACATTTGCCTTGCAAGCAGCTGACCCGGTTCAATCCCTGGCATCCCATATGGTCCCTCGAGCACCACCAGAAGTAATTCCTGAGTGCAGAGCCAGGAGTAACCCCTGAGCATTGCCGGGTGTGACCCAAAAAAAAAAAAAAAAAAAAACTCTTTTAAAAAAAAGAAGTGGTATCATCATTATTAGTTTTTACAAGGCTGGGTTTTGTAATCAGAAATGTAATAAAAATGGCAAATTCTTTCGTGATGATAGAACTATTTGGCAACAATGAATATTAGAGAAGACGTAAGAGAAATCCCAACTTTATGGGAATAATGAGGGTTGAAGCAAGTGGTTAACTGGGATCTGTCCAGGGTGTTCCTTCATATTCATTCTGTGTCATTATGGGCTTTTAACTTCGGCTTCACGCTGCCACTAACTTAAGAAAATATAGCCAGGTCTCTGACCTGGGAACTGATTTTATTCTCTTTTCTGGCGTGGCTGCTGGTTTTGAGATTAATATTTGGATGACTCAGCATCATATTTTTCATCTGTGAGGTAGAGATAGCATTTAACGGCTCTAAACTTTCTTTTCAGGATGTTGTGGAGATGAATGGCAGGTATTTGAAAACACTTAGGGTTTCCTAGAGAAAGATTTCATTCAAAGCCAGGGCAGTAGTGTTCAAATATGCCAGGCTTGCAATAACATTTTTAAAATGATTAACTACAAATGTTGTCCTCTGATGTTCTTAAAGAAAGGAGTTCCCATGGTTTATTTATATATGTGATCCAGTTGAATGGATGTTTTTCTGCTAATTTAATGGTAGTTTCATATTTATTTTAATCATGGGAGTGCAGTCTGATGCTTTTTCTAAGAAAGAGGTTTGAAAAAGGGAGTGATAAATCTTGCTGTGGATAAATGGCCTTTTTTGGTTTCCTGCTATCAGGTTTATTTGTATATACGGCATATAGGGACCTATGAGAAGTAGCCCAGAGGTCGGGCTAATGCCGCTGCCCCCACACTGGCAAACAGGAGCCTCTTAATGGATCCTTGGCGGGCCCTGGACCTTGAGCTGGTGCTAGAGTTGCAGCCTCCACCCTGGTCTTGGTTTGGGTCTTGAGTCTTGATCCTTTTATAATAAAGTTGTCATGGGCCTTAGTTTAATCCTTGCTTTCAACTTTAGCCTTTAGCCAGCAGATCCTGAGACTCTTGGCAGTGCTGACATGCTTTTTCCCCAACTTGTGCTTAGCACTGTATATAAATGTACTCAGCTTGCAACTGTATTCCTTTGAGATAATGAGCCTGTCCTGCTTGAGCTTTACAAAGGCCTTAATGGCTTTGCTCTTGTTGACCTGCTCCTTCAGGCCTCTCTTACTGTGCTTCTTGATAGTGCATGTTCCTTAGGAATTTAGGGACCTTTAAGAAATTCATGTCTCTGTGACCATAGTTCCTTATTGCCATTTCTGTGCTGTTTTCGAAACGGCATGGTGTGGTTCTGTGTTGGATGACAGGTTTAGCTAGCTTGGGAACTTTGCTCACAGCTTAATCTATTTACATGCTCTTAAGCCAAGGTTCTTTCTAATGAGATTTCTCTTCTATGTAAACACTGATGGAGGGTGTAGCAGTTACAGAAGTCACCGTGACTCTGAATAATTTCTGACTTATTATACATCTACTAAGACCTCTATGTTTTCTAGATTGGGCACAGCTCCTCTTTATACCCACTGCATCCAGCATGGGACAGTTAGAATTTACTAGGAGAGTACCACCTTGGCTATGTTGAGACTATCATTTAAGATTATAGGAAGGATCATACTAGTTTGCCCTCAAGCAGGCGAGTGTGACCCTTTCAGTATACAGAGATCAAGATACTCAGAATCACCCTGGTACAGATAATAAATAAGAAGGACCTTGTGGATACCATCTAGATTACATGAAGCCCATGAAATTAAGATGTATTGCTTTATACCAGCCCCCTCTCCAGTGTTTTACATAAGAGATAATCTCAGAAGAAGGGATTAATCCATCCTTGGCATACTCCCTTGTTTATGTCTGTAATAGGGCTTAGATAATAGCAGGAGAGCCTATCACAGCCCAGTTCCTGCAGCCACTTGCAGCCGCGTGGTTCATCAATAAATGCTGGAGATCAGAGGTGTGACTACAAGAGTATGCCACCCTCACGGCAGAACCTGGCAAGCTACCCGTGTCATATTTGATATGCCAAATACCAGTAAAAATTGTAGACCTCATTCCCATGACCTGATGGAATGGTTTGAGGCTCTTTATGTTCCTGGAGCAAGCAGGTGCCCTTGGGCTCTACTAGCAAGAGACAGGACATATGGAGATGTTACTGGGGCCTGCTTGAGCAAATCGATGATGAACGGGAAGACAGTGACAGTGATTGCTTGTTACAACTAAATGCCTAATGGAATCATCAGAAATATTTCAGTAAAAGAAAATTTGTGGAAATTGTTATATCTCACCTTAGGGTTATTAAAGCCTTGTATGCGAGTTTTACTAAGTTGTGTGTTGCATTGAGCCCTCTGTGTCCTGTTTTGTTTCTTGGCTTCTGTTCCTGACCCATCAATCTGGTGCTCCCACTGGGATGTCAGTATAGTGTGGCTCCGTTTGGGTCCCTCCGCTCCGGGTGTTCCAGGATCTGTAGAAATGGTGGTGGCAACTGTGGGATGTGGGTGTGGCTGCTGGAGCTTCCAAAGGTCTGGGGGTGGGGTGAGGCTGCCCACCCAGCTCTGAGAAAACCCTAGAGTTCTCTGCCTGACAGCTGGGATATCAGGTACTTACTGAGAAGCATTTCATCACATGAAATTGGAGCATTGTTTTCTTTCTGTGTTAAGGGAATTAGGAGTTTTACTGTTTTTTAGGGTCTTACTAAGATGTCATTTTAAATCTATTTTTTTGTCATTTATTTGCAGGCTGAAATTTTGCTTTATTATTTCTTTTATAGGTGAGATTGCATGGTGAGTAAAGTGATTTCATTGCAAGTGTGCTTTTTTAGTCAGGGTTCTATTTTTTCTTTTTAAACGCTAGCATTTTACTGATGTGTTGCCCTAAAAACCTGGTAATAAAGAAATTGGTCACTCAAAGATTGTCACTTCCGTTGATGTGTTTCACCTAGGTATCTCGAAACAGGGATGTATGGGAGAAGCACGAAGCACTTCCCGAAAGGACAGAGGAAAAGCCGTGATCCTCCCAGCTCGAAGGAGGCTGCATTTCAGGGACCAGCCGAAGTTAAGCAAGGGAGAAGCAGAAGCAAGAGCACCTGAGGAGCACCAGGTAGAAGAGGAGCACAGAAAGGCCCTGGAAGAGGAGGCCATGGAGCAGGTTGGGCGGGCTGAGCATCTTCAGGAAGAGCACGACCCCTCGCCCGAGGAGCAGGATCGGGAGTGGAAGGAGCAGCACGAACCAAACGAAAAGAAGCAACCCCCTAGATGGACGTGAGCGTGCTGAGGTACGAGGCCTTCACTTCACCACTAGGATTACGGTGCAGCCTTATTTCTACGTATCCTGATAACATAATCTCTAAAATCAAATTTCCAGTTATTTTACTTATGCACATGTAGTGTTTAAGATTTATCTTGTCAATTCCATAGCATAGCTGGCTGGAAATTCTGAAAGGTAATTAGGGAGAGAGGATGCTCCGGGTTCCACATCTGGGCTTCAGCCAACAGACATCCCTAGTTGAATTGTTGGATGCAGAACCCAAGGATGGAAAGAAATGATCTGTAACTGTACCTAAGAAGTTCAAACTTTCGGAATGGATTATGTGTTCTGTCAAATTATTGCTATTGACTTTTAGACATTCACAGTTAAGATGGATAATAAGAACAAAGCTTTTAAGAATGCTCTGCTCACAGTGTAGAGATGAAGTATCTCTAGTCAGCTGAAATAGTGGAGCCAGCACTACCATGCACATGGAACCCAGACACGAAAACTAAACTAAAACTGTAACTGTCAGGGAGTGTCGTTGAGGGCTGGGGCCTAAGAGTTGGCGGGATTGGAGGGGCCACTGTATGTCTGACTTGAAAACCTAGAGTCAAGAACTATGTAAAACAGGTGTATGATTTGTAAAAATTCTTTTAAAAGAATTCTCTGCTGGCTGGGTGTTTAACCAGTTTCTTTGTTGAAGATTCCCTTAGTGAGCACCCCCTTTCAGATGGACAGTCATAAAAATCTCCATCGCCGTGATTATAAATGAAACTAAAGGAATTTCAATCTGTTCTGAATGCAGCTCGTTTTCTTTCTTTCGCTGTTCTCGGAGTTTATGCTCAACAGTTAGCTACTTGGTCTTTGCATTGAAACTTCGGCCACCGTTATTTACCTATTTAAAATTTTCACCTAGTTTAATTTAGGTACCATGACTTACAAAACTCTTAGTAGTAAAATTTCATTCAGATAGTCTTCCAAATCCTCACCCACTCAGCCTGCCTTCACTAGGTCCTACACCCCTCCATACCACCCCTTTGCAAACTTAAAAAAAAAAAGTGTATTGTAGTTTGGGTCACCTGTTAGCTTTACTGATAACACTTATGTTTTTGATGCTTACACTTGCCTCACCTCTCCACCACCAAGGTTTGCAGGATCCGTGCTCAGCATCCTTGTGTTACCTCCAGTCTGCTCGTCATCCTCCACTGCCCACCTTTCGCCCTACAGAAAGTCTCATTTCAGTAAGCAGGACCAAGAGTATTCCCATGATTTGATGTATTCTCTTGTCTGTTTACATATCACAGAAGTGAGAATATTCAGTTATCTGTCCTCACTCTGACCATGTTGCTTAACATGATAGCTCCTAGTTCCATCCAAGTTGATCTCATCTTCTCTCATGACTGCATGTTATTTCACTGTGTCTATATTCCACAATATTTTTGCCCATTCTTCTGTCATTTGTGTTATTTTCATATCCTGGTTATTTTACTAAGCACTGCAATAATCATAGTCTTTAACATCGTTTATTTGTAGCTGAATTTTTTGTCACCTCAAATTTCTTAAGACTTTATTTAGGCTCTTTGAGACTTTAGGCTCAGTGGGTGGATCACAATTAGATTGTTGCCGTCTGTACATTGAGAATCTTTTCTATCTTGTATGCTTCATAATGCATTCTTCAGAACTAATTCCTCATTAGTTTAGTTCTTGTCAACTCTGCACTCAGGTTCCCTTTGGTGTTAACTTTTTGTGCTTGTGTTAATTTGGGGATGGAAGAAAAGTCAGTGGGTAGCGCAGTGTGAAGCAGCATTTAAAAAATGCCTGTATTCTGCTTTCCTTTCATCAGAATGTACTCTCTTCTCACGCCTTTGTTTCTTTGAAGAAATTTGTTCTCTTTTTGACTTTGTTTTTGTGACATGCTTAGTCTGAGACTGGCTGCTAGGATTAATTGGCATCCCTAGATTGTTAACACTTGAAGGAAAAGCCGTAGTAGCCTTAGCTTCAACACACAAATTGCCCCAATTAGTATTGAGGTTACCAGGTGCCCAAGTTAATGTTTGAAACTGATTCTTCTTTTGTGTTCCTTTCCATTTTTAAGGGAGCACATTGAAACTGTGCCTTAATGCCAGGAAATTGGAACAATCACTTGTTTAAAGAAGTCAAAGGAGACTAGGATTGTTGAGTAATAGGACTTCTGGTTGTGGATAACCTTGGGCAAAGCATAATCATTGTTCACCTATCAGATTTGTATTAAAAATGAACCTTGGAACAATAGCACAGCGGGTAGAGCATTTGCCTTGCACGCGGCTGACCTGGCTCAATCCTGGCATCCCATATGGTCCCCCAAGCATCACCAGGAGTAATTCCTGAATGCATAGCCAGGAATAACCCCTGAAATCGCTAGGTATGACACAAAAAGCAAAAATAAATAAATAAAAAATGAACATTGTCGTCTGAATTTGTCGGGAGAAGCTAATGAAGAGACAATCCAAGAACCCAACTGTTCTTCCTTTTCCTCAGATGTATCCTTCAGCCAAGCCCAGGTTCCGATCGCCCTACGAAGAGCAGCTGGAACAGCAGAGACTGGCTGCAGAGCAGGCGGAGGAGGCCCAGAGGCTGCGAGAACACCAGGAGGCTCTGCACCAGCAGCGGCTGCAGGGACACTTGCGGCAGCGACAGCAGCAGCTATTCGTCAGAGAGATGCCTCAGCAGAGGCAGGTCAGGCCCGAGGGGGAGCGACCAGAGCGCCCTGAGCAGTTAAGGTAACCCCCTGGTGGGCGTTAGTGCCCCTTTACTGGACTCTGTAAGCAGCTTTGGGTGTCATCTGGGAACTCAAGTTCATGGACCTGAATCAGAACTAGCTCAAATTCTGAAGATTGTTATGTTCCTTTTTTCTTTTTAAATTTTTTATTATACCACTGTGAGATATACAGTTACAAAAGTGTTCATATTTGGATTTCAGTCATACAGTGTTCCAGCACCCATCCCTCCACCAGTGCTCATTTCCCTCCACCAGTGTCCCCTGATTCCCCCATCCCCAGTCTGTGTCTATGGCGGGCAGGTAATTTTCTCTCTCTCTCTCTCCTCTCTTCTCTCTCTCTCTCTCTCTCTCTCTCTCTCTCTCTCTCTCTCTCTCTCTCTCTCTCTCTCTCTCTCTCTGTGTGTGTCTGTCTCTATCTTTGTCTCTCTCTGTCTCTCTGTCTCACACATTGTGGTTTTCAGTCCATACATTTTGAGGTTATCATGTATATCCTTTTTGCTTACTTTCATTGGGTCCTTCAACTGTAATTGGCGTTTCTGGGGAGCTGTGCTCCAGTTGCTCCTGGTGATGCTGCAGATCTATCCCAGACCTCCCTCATGCAAAGCGTGCCCTCAGCCCTCTGAGCTCTGAGATCCACACATGAGTCTCTAAATAATCAGGATTGTTTTCCTTCTTGAAATTTAGGTAGTTTGAGGTCTCAAAATAACATAGCAGATTTTATGCTAGCTTTTTGTTTTAACATCTGAACACCATTTTATCTTTTTAAAGGTATTTTTGACCAATGTTTCTGGATATTTATTATACATAGGTAACACATTTTTTTTAAAAAAAATCAGGATGTTGGAAAAATTGTTGCAAAATGTATGTTTTACCTTTTTAAGAGTCTTACGCTCTACCGACTGAGCTAGCCGGGCAGTTGTTTTACCTTTTTAAAGATAAACAGCTTATGTCAAACTGTGCGGCTTAATTTGAGTCACTGAATTGATGTTTTGTGGTCCTTACAGGCAGCAAGTTCGTTACGATGCTATGGATAATGATATTGTTCAGGGAGCGGAAGATCAGGGTATCCAAGAAGAAGAAGGAGGTGGTAAGATTTCTTACAAAATGAACATACACACACATACTTGATTTTGGGGCCGCACCTGGTGGTGCTCAGGGCTTATTCCTGGCTCAGCACTCAGGAATCAGTCCAGTCAGGTTTGGGAGACCATATCGAGTGCTGGGGATCAAATCTGGGTTTACCTCCTACAAGCCTGCTCTACTGTTATACTGTTTCTCTGGCTCCTAAAAATACATGCTTGAATACAGTTGTTTCAGAATGATACAGTGAACTCGGAACTATATATATATATATATATATATATTTATTTATATTAAATTTTATTTTTGTCTCACTCACAAATTACTCCCAGTGGTGCTCGGGGGACCATATGGGATGCCGGGGATCGAAACCGTGCCGGCATAGACCGGCCACATGCAAGGCAAATGCCCTACCTGCTGGGCTATCGCTCTGGCCCCGGAACTACATATATTATCTGTGTACATGTCGAGGGCCCTGGCCAGCAGCTCCTGGCACGAATGAGGGAGACCTTGCTGGACTTCACCCCTGTGGAAAAAGGAGAGGGATGGACTTGGGAGAAACTCTGCCTTGCCACTGCTAAGAAAGGGGAAAAAAAAAGTCACTGACGCAGCCGGGAGTTCTGGAGAGCAGTACTCCATTTACTGCGCACAGTTTAAGCCTTTTATACAATATTTGGGTGGAGGGGATACAAGCACAAATCACTGGCATTTGCAAGCTCCTGGGCCATTACAACAGAAAACAATCACAGATTTAGCATTTGCAAGGTAACATTTGCAAGGCTTACATAATACTGTGGTCAGTAGTCAGAAGACCAGGCACATTCTGCCTCACCTGAGCTGGATAAGCACAGATGTTTTGGGCATAACCACATGGGCAGGGCCCATTTCTGGGTCCTGCCCTTAGGACCTTGTGGTAGGATAGTGCTGGGCCTTAAGGCTCAGAACCCAACATGAACATACCCAGGAGATTTTTGTACTGCATCTCTGTTTGTTTTGTTAATGTATTTTCCTTAGTCCTCTCTAACTGCACATTGGTAGTGAAAATTTTGCTTAAAATGCTTACCATAATTGCTTAAAGTAATTATCTCTGCTCTCACATTTTCCCTATTGTTTAATCCCTTTCTGTCTAGAAAATAGTGATTTCTGATACATCATCATAGAATTATTACACGTTGTGAAACGTATGTATTTTCTCCTTACCTGTAGGCTTTTCCATCATGGCTTAAAACATTTTCAAATTAAGTCAATAGTAGCTTTTATTTATGGTGCACATCTACTATGTTATATTTAAAATCTTGCTTACTACAATAGTAGAACTAGAAGTAACTGCTTCTCTAGCAAAATAAACTCTTAGAGGTGCATCATTTGCTAAAGAGTCTAAAGTAAGGTGACCACTCAGACTCCTTCTATAGTCTAATACAGCATTTTATAAACCGAGAGTGTAATTGTTTTCCTTCTGCTCCTTGCCCATGAGGGAATAAGCATTCTTGATCCATTACCAGTATGACCAGGAAACAGTTGATTCCCTTATAAACCCCTGGGTGTGGCTGGAATCTGAGGGTAAGTTCTATCCCGTGTCTTTAACTTTCTAGGTTTAGGACTTTTCATCTGCTTTTCCTTTCTCTTGTCTTACATTAAAAGTTATTTATTTTCTTTCTATGCTCTTAACTAAATTCTTTTATTGCAGTATTTTTTCAAAAAGAAGCAGGTCAGGGACAGAAGCGATAGTACACAGAGTAGGGCATTTTCTTTGCACATGGCTGACCTAAACTTGATCCCCAGCACGCCACATGGAACCCCAAGCCCTCCAGAAGTGTAAGCACAGAGTCATGAGTATGCCCTAGCACCACCAAGTGTGGCCCCAAAACAATAAAATATAATAAAATGAAAGGAGCAGGTCATTGTGTATGTATAAAGAGTATCCATGTGAGATGTGTCTGTGAGTGGCTGTCTTCATCCTCACCATATCAAAGAATACAAGATGGGCTGTATTTGTTTCCGATCTCCACAACTGGAGTTCTTGATTTCATTTCTGGATGCAGTATCACTTTCCTTTTGTAGTACCTCACAGTTCTTTTGATATTATTTATTTTTAACTCAGCTGATAACGTTTGCAGTGTCCAATTGACTGAACTTTATTTTATGGAGAAAGTTCTTATTGTTGTTACTTTTATAGTTTCTCTCACAGACATGTGTTTTAGAGAATTGGAAGTATCAGTGTTGTATATTGTATATACACTCACCCACTTTTGGGGATATGTGATTTGAAAAATGGACCTAACCTTTTCAGGGAGTTGAGAGGTTCTCCTCTAGCGACCTTACTGGGCAAGAGGTTGAGTAACATGAGGTCTGAGGAAACCCACTGGTGGCTTTTGAGTTGAAAGGGAGAATGCCTGTGTTGTGTACTCAGGCTAATGGTCTTTGATTTGCAGCCTATGAAAGAGACAACCAGCATCAAGATGAAGCAGAAGACCCTGAAAATGAACACGAGCCTCGAGAGCAAGGAGCACATGAAATGGTCCCTGAATCTGAAGCAGATGTAAGTGACTTTTGGTGGTGACAGAAAGGAACCTTCGACTGAACGTGCTCTGACTCCAGAAAGCCTGTTCCCGAGTCAGCACGGAAGGAAGGTTACTCATGTCATTACACTGTGCGCAGGTGTTGCTAACTAAGCACAAGGTATAAATGTGCGAGAATGGGCTTAAGCTTCAGACTTTCAGATTAATGAGTTATTACAAAGTTGAGGTGCGCTGAAATATGTAATAATTCCAACACATAATAAAAGCAGTTGTGGGGCTTGGAGAACCATAGAGAGGAAACTAACCATTTTTGAGCATGTACAACCACATAGAGCATCAGGTGTGTGATGTGACTAATCTTCCAACCATCCAATGATCATGTCATAACTATATGAATAAGAGGGTGTGCTTTGAAAAATGATTAGCATGGGCTGGAGAGATAGACAGTGTGGTAGGTAACGTGCTTATCGTCGACTCTGATTTGATCCCCAGCATGTCAGGGGATGGTCTCTTGAGTATGCCTAGTAGAAATTCCTGAGTGCAGAACCAGGAATAATTCCAGAGCATTGCCTGGTATGACCCAAAAACAAAAAACAAGAAAGTTGAGCGGGAACCAAGATGTTATTTAAAAAACAAAAAAAATGTAAAACAAGCAGAGACCCAGTATTCAGGAATGTTCTTTATGTTTCCCAAAAGAGGACATTACCCCCTCCCCCCCCCATTCATCCAGTTATTCTGGAGCCTTGGTCTTGCCTAGAAGTAGAGGAACAAATGTTGAATGTGTATGTATACTAATATGTAGATAGTTTTATGTTTTTATTACTTTAGTGCTTTTTGTCACCTTTTTCTCTTGTAAATTGTTATGCTTATAGAATGGTCTGTGCTGTTTTATGTGCCATTTATATTGATCCAGTGCCCTGACAGGATTCATATCCTTCCTTGAGAGTTACTGAAAAAATACTTTTTGATGGAAATGACTTCACTTAACTTTCCCAGCAATATGGCAGAGCACATTGCCCTGCCAGCCCTTGATGTAACATTTCTGCCAGCATGCTGCAGGGAATGCCTTAGAGAGCAGGAAAATATTAGGGAGGAAAAGAATGTAAAGGTCTCAAGCCTGAGAAAAAGAACAAAAACCTGAGAGTTTATAAGAGAGACGAAACTGCAAGTCAGGAAAGCATATTTCGGTTGCTGATGTTTGGGAACTACTGTGTGATTTGATTACTTGACCATATGAATCTTACCTTTCTTACTTTGTTTATTTGCCCTGAAAATACTGGGAAATACTTGGGGTTCTATGCCTAGTTTTTCTTTATTTGGGGTGTGGGTGCGGCGGTCTTTTAATCTGTCATGATTTTTTGCCAGTGGGATCTTTGGTTCAATGCAAGGGCCTAAGGATTCAATTCTTCTTAAGCCTTATGGTGCCAGGGGTGCCCAGGCCACCCCAGCTGTTCACTGGGTGAAGTGGTGCCAGGAATCAAGCCCAGGTCTGGTGAACGTTAGGCCTGTGCCCTATGTTCAGTAGTACCTCCCAGTCCTCTGTGCCTGCCGTTAGTTAGAGACCGTTAGGTTGCATCTCTTCTCAAGTTTTTTTAAGTCAGAGAAATTGTTCAGCTTTATTGAGGTTTAATTGAGCATCTAGCAATTTGAAATTAACAACATATTGTTAACATTCATGAGTTGGTTAGAGTAGAGACCAGTATATACATTTTTATGAACTTCTGCAAAGATTTGAGTACTTCTTTTATTTCTGAAAGGAATGTTATAATTTTTCTGTAATCCCATACAAATCTTTGATAGTGCTCATAAAAAGATCTGTATGACAAGAGACTGAAGTAATTACAAGTCAGTTAGAATGTCATGATTTGTTACTGTTTCTTCCCAAGAAAAGTGTCATTTGCACTCGAATGAAGTGGATGGCCAGGGATGTGTGGCCGCCTGCTATAACAAATCAGAGGCCACTGGGAGCCCCTGTACATGTTGAAGGCCCTAAAGTTGATTGAACTGGAATCCGTGTCCGCACAACTCTAATAGAGACTAAATGTCACTTTGCGGCTCACCATCACTGGGATGCATTTGCTGCTTCAGTGAAGTGCCCTGTTGGGCTGATGACCCTGGCGTGTCGGGAAGCTCATAGAAATGTTCACATTTCTTCCCAGCTCTGGATCAGACATCTCAATCTTGATGAGGGCATGTATCATTTTGAAAGGGACTCGGGGAGCTTACATTTAAAACTGATAATTCTAAAATAATAGAAGGACATTTATTGAGTTGAGAACTCCATGGAAGGTGGCATGGTAGGAAAGATACCGTTTTCCTTTTTATGTTTTAATTTTTTTGTTCTTTGGGCCACACCCGGCAGTACTCAGGGTTTACTTCTGGTTCTGAGCTCAGGGAACGCGCCTGGCAGTGCATGCGTGGTGCTGGGTTTCAAACCCAGGTTGGCTGTGTGTTGGGGAAACTCCTTCACCCTTGACTGTATCTTTGGTCTGGGAAGATGTGTTTAGCTCCAGTCATTTTATTCCCCTTACTGGCCAGTGTAATATCTCTGTTTCATGGTAGTCTGTTGTACAGAAACTTGATACGCACTAAAAACTCATTATTTATTTTAATTACCTATTTGCTGCTTCCGTCTCAGGTCTTCCGCTGGGTGATGCGGGCCTTTTATCTCTCCATCTACTTTCTATCCACTGGTGAAGGGATGGGTATTGAGACACTGTATGGTTAAAATCCAGTCATGAACAACTCTGTGACTGTGTATCTCACAGTTATTCAGCAATAAAAAAAATCACATGTATTGGCTCTGTATCTCTTATCACCAAAGTGTGATTATCACCAAGTTTCTTTGAATCTTGACAATAAATATACATAGTGATAATTTAAAAAAAAATGTTTTTGAAGGAACACTTCCTTGTATTAATACTCCAGCAAAAGAAGTTAGATTTTACCTAATTGAATTTTTTCTGGTTTTTTCCTTCTTGGCATTTTGCTTTGTATTATTTTTCATGCTACCTGTTTCTGCTGACATTCCTTGTGGCGGTGAGTTTTGACAACTGTTTCGTTTGGCATTACATTCAGAGATGAAAAGAAGTGCTCGTTGCACTTCATTCTGATGTATCAGGTCTGACAAATAAAACAGGAATTGCATCTTTTGACAGTAGGATATGTACTTGCGGGTTTTGGCAGGGAGAGATAGGGACAATCTGGTGAAGGACGATCTCATTTACTGCCAATATGTGGCCTTTCAAATGATATTAAACTTGATCTTGGATTTTGAAGTGCTGGTTTCATTTTATTAAAATTTAACAGAGGGCAGCTGTAGAGGATATAAACCCAGCAGATGACCCCAATAATCAAGGAGAAGATGAATTTGAGGAAGCTGAGCAAGTGAGAGAAGAAAATTTGCCAGATGAAAATGAAGATCAGAAGCAAAATAATCAAAAGCAAGAGAATGCAGAAATGGAGGAGCATTTGGTGGTGAGCAGATGCCAGTTACAGAGGGAATTTTGACCTGTTTATTTTAATCGATTTCTGGTTTGTGTACATGGTTTGTTATAATTGACATTGACAGGTTTGTGTCTTTGGTTGGGTTTTAGGTCACTATATGAGATAATATGCCAAACTCAGATGCCAGGGTAACTGATATCCCAGGTTTTGTGGTGGGAACACGCCTGTTTTTCCTTAGTCTCCAGCCTCTACCCTGTATACATGGGTGAGACTCCTGTGCTGGGCTTCCAAGCCCTGTACCTGGGCATTCGTGCCCTGCCTGAACCTGGGCTATCCTGGGCTTTCAAGCCCTGTACCTGGGCATTCGTGCCCTGCCTGAACCTGGGCTATCCTGGGCTTCCAAGCCCAGGATATTCATTATTTCCGGGCCACTGATGCATTGAAAGTACACTTCTCCTGATGGCGATATTGCTTGTTCTTTGTCCCAGAGTTCTGTAAAATGCATCTCCAGTGCACAGTAACTTGAACCTCCCCTTTTTGTTTCAGCAGATGGCAGGAAATCCAGACCAGCAAGAGGATAATGTAGATGAGCAGTATCAGGAAGAGGGAGAAGAGGAGGTACGTGGTGGATTCAGGGCACTGAGCGTACTGCCTGTAACATCCTCTAACTTTAACGTTGACTCACACGTGCTTTCTGTAGAAATGTTTAGAAAGACTAGACATTCTTTCTAAATGGGCAGCTTGTGAACAGGGTTGGTTCATGTGAAATGGAGATAGCAAAGGGCTAATAATGCTTTCTGGTTGTAACTAGAAATTTAAGGCATATGGGACTTAGGTCTGTATGGTCTTTCTAGTGTTTTTTTTTCCATTTTTTTTCTCTTACAAACAGGGAGAGAAATTAGTTTCATAGTGTTGAGGGAGTCTGGACTAACCCTTGTAACTTTTCCCTAGATATCTCCACAGTCAGCACCTCACAGGTATACCCTTTAGTGTCTTGGAATACATTTAAAATATCCCACATGTTATTTGAAAGATTTTCTAATTCCTATTTTGTTGTTCTTTTTTTGTTGTTGTTGTTGTTCTCTGGGTCACACCGAGATGCTTAGGGATTATTCCTGGCTCTGCACCAAGGAAGTACTCCTGGCGGTTTGGGGAAGCATCTGGCATGACCCAGGTCGACCTGATGCAAGGCAAATGCCCTCCCCACTGCTCTAGCGCTTGGTTTCTGTTTCTGACTTCTTTCTTCATAGAAATTCATTCTTCATTGAAGTTAATAATAAAGAAAAGGAAAAATACATAATGCATGATTCCTCTCATCACCTCTCCCCAGAGTATTGTCAGGTGCTACCCTGACCATCCCTGGATATGGTCCTTAGGCCCCTAATCCAATTTTCCAGACTGAGAATTGCTGGGAGTGGCTCCTTTCCTACTGAGAGCTGTTTAGGAGTGTCCCCATCAAAAACACCATGTTCACAACAGACTGCAACAAAATGAAAAAAAGGAAGAGGCGGAGGGTAGTAAAGATGGCAGTCACGCACACCTGAACTGTGGCGTCACATGGAAAGAGGATTCAAAGGCAAAGATGCCCAGCAAAATCTTATAGTCTTGCCCGGAATAAGTGAAACGCCGCACTGAATTGAGTAAGGTCTTTAGATTTAGCCACTGTTTTATGAAGTGGAGACCAAAAGGAACAGCTGTCCAATACTAGGGAGTTGTGTTGTACAACTGGGGGAAAAAAAGGAATGGGATGAGAGTAAAATTCGGGTTAGGGGGAATAAAATTAGTAGATCGTAAAACCAGGGGGAAAAAGAAATGGGATGCTAATATGGAATCACTCTCCTCATGGCTTGTGATAAACTATATGTGCAGAGAAAACTTGTGGAGGCTGCCCGGAAACCATACGTTGTTCTTTCATAAGCATCCTCGCCTCCTTTAAACCTCAGAGTGTTTCGCTGCCCGCTAACAATTGGGATATCCTGCTGTTGCTGTTGTGGGTGTCTGTCTTCCAGCCCACAGTCAACACTTCTGTTAGCCTTTGTTCCCAAGGAGGAATTGAGTCTTTTCAGGCTACAGCTATTCATGGGCAGAGCCTATCAGATTGCACTCTGAGAGCAGGGGATCCAGAATAGGTGTGATTTTAGTCAATGTGCGCCATAGCTGCCGCTTAGCATAGTGCAGCAGCTTTACCATTCTGAGACATAAAATACATGATTAGCAAAGTTGGCTTTATTATTTGGAACTGTTAGAGTAGACATTCCTATAGTGATTCCATTCTAATGTTACTTATGTTCCAGATTTTTTATCTGTTTATGAGGTAAGAATACCTTCTTATAAGGAAACCATGCGAGTATGGCTTTGCCAGCAAGTGCTGCGTGTGATTTAAAATTACTGAAAGGTTCAGCAAATCTAGCTCAAATAATTGCTTGAAAATGTTGAGTGCATATTTTCCTCAGAATAGCCAAACAGATTGAACACTTTGTAGCTGATCTTATGTTCACATACTTACAAGTCAGTCGGCTTGTTCTCGCAAGAGCTCTCTGGGGAAAGGGCAGATACACCGGGCAGAGCTGTTACCGGCTCTCCCTGTGCTCAGCTGATGATGAGGCACCTGGGAGGGAAGGCGGGTTCTAGCCCTGGCCCGCCATCCCAATGGAGCCTCGCAAGAAGCCAGAAGAACCCCCACACCATGAGGGTAGTCATTTTCAACAACCGGACTCCACAGTTCGCCAGAGCTCCACCCAAGAGAAAAGCCAATCTCTCCCCCATTGCGGTTCACCAGTAAATGCACGAGATGAGAACCTAGTACCTAGAGTATCCCACCCACATGGCAGAGACTGGCAAGCTACCTGTGTCGTATTTGATATGCCAAAAACCAGTAACAGTTATAGACCTCATTCCCATGACCTGAATGAACGGTTTGAGGCGTTTTATGTTCCTGCAGTGAGCAGATGCTCTTGGGCTACACTAGCATGCAACAGTACATATGGAGACGTTACTGGTGCCCGCTTGAGCAAATCGATGATGAACGGGAAGACAGTGATACAGTGATACTTACATTGGACAGCTGGTCTATGGATCATCACATCTAGAGGTTGTTCAGATTGTAAAATCCATTCATACATTGCTGAACTACTAGTTGTGTTCAAACCCCGTTTTGGGTTTCAGTGCTCTGTTTGTTTTGTTTGAGCCAATTATTAGACTTTACCATATTCCATTGAGATCATTTATAAAATGAAACACTACATTTTTAGCAGATAAAAATGATGAATGAGGGGCCGGAGCGATAGCCCAGTGGGTAAGGCGCTTGCCTTGCACACGGCCGGCCTGTGCCAGCCCGGGTTCAATCCCGGCATCCCATATGGTCCCCCGAGCACCGCCACGAGTAATTCCTGAGCGCCGCCAGGTGTGACCCCAAAAAAGCAAAAAAAAATAAAATAAATGAATAAATAAAAATGATGAATGAGAATGTTGGGAAATCTTTGACAAACTGTGTCAGCTTTAGGATGTTACTAAAAGAAGTTGGAGACATGTGGAGACATTATTGATGTATCTACATTTGGCTTCTGGCTAGTAATGAAGGCTTATTGTAAAAATAGAAACTCCCTATAATTTTGTTCTTTTTAAATCTTATATCTCAGTTAAGCTTGAATCACCTTTTTCTCAAACATGAATAATACATGTTTTTAATAATACATGAATAATACATTACTACATTAATAGAGACTGCTTCTTAGGTCTGAGGAATTAACAAGAGTATCAATTGTGGGGTTCTTAAATGAACTGTAAATTTACACTGTGCTTCATAGTGCTGGGGAGATAGTACAGGGCTTAGGCATGTATTTTGAAAATGCCTGACCATGGTTTAATTTCTGGTACCCCATTTGGTCCTCCAGAGTCCCATTAGTTGTGATCCCTGAGCACATCTAGGAGTAAGCCCTGAGCATAGCTGGGTGTCGCCCAAAACCAGTAAATATGTGCTTCCTGCCACAGATTATATTGACAGCTGGTACACTTTAATTTCTGACTCATGGGAGTGGTTTCTTTCTAGCATGGGAGTGACTCGTGGGAGTGACTTTCAGTCTCTGATATATCTAAGGATAATCTTGAGAATATGTGAAAACTTCGAGCCAGACATAATTCTCCAAGGAGAATTTAACATTAGCCACCTTGTGGGCTAAGAGTCAAGAATTCTCTCTAAGGCTCCCAACTGATAACTGATGTTTTAAGAACACCCTGTTTAGAGAAGCAGTGCTAAGGGATGGTGATGAGTACTCACCTCCCTGGTGGGGGGGGGGGGGGTACACTAGTGATGGGTGATGGGTGAGGTACTGGGACTGTGCATGCGGAACCCATTCTTAACAGTACTGGAAACCAAAGAATTTGAATCAAAATTGTTTTAAATAAAAAGTAGAAAAAATGTTATTGATTTGAAAATTGGATACCAAGAAGAGTGAAATTATATAAGATCATGTCTTTTTTTAGAGGAATTTAGTAAAAATATCAAAAAGTGATAGGTAATGCAACGGTGGCAACAGATCACTTTTGAACCTTAGCTCTAAAGAATTCAATAAAGCAGATTCCTTATTTGTGTGTGCTTAGAAATTTTTTATAGTAAAACCACATTACTTGATTGGTCAGCCAGATGAATTGCCAAGAAAAGTTTTAATTTATTTCTTCTTAATTCCATTGTATTAGAGGTTCACAAAAGATAGGCTCCAGCTTGTAAATAAAATCTTACTGGAACACAGCTATGTTAGTTAATGCTTTGTTTAAGATTATTCTGAGCTGCAAGGATAGATTTGGGTAGTTGCTCCAGATCATATGACCAAAAAAGCCTAAATTATAATCTGGGCCTTTACAGAAAATGGTTGCCAATCTTGGTACATGCTTTCTTTTCTCCATATAACATTTCAGGACAGTTTCAGCCAGACATTAGCTAAACCATGTTTAGTGCTCACTGACACATTGTCATTAGCAAGTCTATAGGAGACATGTCTTTATTTATTGAATTGGACAGGGACACTTTAGCAACTTAATGATGCTTTAGTTAGGCTTTAATATAGTACCAAATAAGGGCTTCATTGTCTTCGTCCCCAGTGTTCTGTGGAATTTTGTTGATATTCTGTCACTAGAGGCAGAGGAGAGGTAATGGGCCATGCTAGAGCCTGCTGCTGAGACAAGGGTGTACATTTCTTTAGCCTGATTGGACACAAGGATATGGAACGTACTCTAAGCCTCTGTCCCCGGGGTGTTTTTCCTTCCTCCTACACTTATTTAAAACACTGTAATTTACAAAGCAGTTCACAGTGATTTGTTGCAGGTATTCAGTTTCCAACACCAGTCTCGCCACCCATTGTCACCTTCCTCTACCATTGTCTCCATTTTCCCAACCACCCCTCAAACCTGCCCCAATAACAGGCCCACAGTAGTTTATTGTATATTGCTCATTACCACTAAATGGCTAATGGAATGATTAAAAAGTAGTTTCATGGGGGAAAAGTTTGTGACAATCATGGAGACATTAAGTCCCTGTGAGGGGTTTACTAAACTATTGTTGCACGCTCGGCCTCTGCGGCCATGTTTTTGTTAGTCAAGATTATGTCCCATCTAATCTGGTGTCCTACCATGGGGATGTCAGTGTTGTAGGATTTGGAGAGGTCGCCTGGAAAATGCAGAATATTTAACTGTGCAACCCAGTTGGAGGCATGGCAGCTGCTTTGGGGTGGGTATGGCTGCTGGGCTTTGTTAGGCCAGGAGCTAGCTGGCCCAGCCTACCAAGGTCGCCCAGAGGCCTCAGTCGGGAAAGGGTATCCAAGGACATTTTGTGGCTGGTTAATCTCTCGAGAGTTATTTATGAGTCTCTGAAACAGCAGATGAGCTTATATGGCTGCTGTTTCTTTTGGAATTACAGGGAGGTGGGGGAGGGGTGTGGCCCATCCCAACTCCAAGAAGGCCTGGAGTTTGCAGCAGAAAAGAAAAATCCTAGGTTATTTAGGTTCTCTGTGGAGCGCAATCCTGAGGAAGTGAAGTCTGCCTGGAGCTGGTGGTGGCTTTGGGACTTGGGTGCGGCCGCCAGGGCTTCAGTAGGGTGGGAATGTTCCTGCCTACCTCCATGATTGACCCCGGTGTATTTCTTTGGTGCCACTGTAGTCCAGCTGATACTTGAAAAGGCTCATGAGGACTCCCCAGCCCATCCTTGTTGGTCGCCTTTGTAGGCTCCTTCAAAGTGTGGCTGGCTACAGTTCCTTCCTGTCATGCTTGGGCAAGATACCTTGATGCATCCCTTATTTTGTTGTTTATTAATGAAGATACCTGAAAACTTTGTCTCCTTTGTACATTTTTTGGACACCATTCCCCACCCCAGTAATTTAAATTTTGTATTTTACTTAAGAGAACTTAACATGCTTTTAGGGGGACATCATATCTTCTTTTGTTACTAGGATGCCACGCTATATGTGATTAGTAGTGATTTTTGGAGAGGTATTCACATATGGACTTATGCAAATCAAAGTCTTGTTATTTGAGAGAATGAAAGGGTCAGGGCAGCATTTGGAAGATGATTAGGTATATGCAGAGTCATCAGTAATAGTAGAGTAAACCAGCAGGGCTTTCAGGCTGAAAGGATGCTGGGTAAAGGAATATCTACACCTAAAAAAAATACAGGTCCAAAGAATTCAAAGCACAACTTCAAATCTGCTTTGAATCGAAGAATATAGAACACAGTTTTATTCAGTATTATTCATAGAAAAGCATAATACACAAAGCTGTGTTCATTTACCCCAGAACATTTTCCCCCAAATTTTCCTGAGTTGACTATTAGTAGCACAGTGTTGAGAGGCCACTTCTTGCTCCCTCATAACGCAATCTTGGTACATTACATATCTTCAGTACCTAATAGGAATCAAGGGATCATGATGTTTCTGGAGGGTGGCCCACTGGACTGGCAAGGCCGCATTGACGCCACAGTATATTCACCTGTCTGCCTGGATAAAACAATCGCTGGGCGCTCGCGCCTGGGGAGAACGGGTGGCCAGAGGACAGTCTGTGCTGGGTTCTAAAGCCCTGGTGGAAGAAGGGAAAAGGCATTCTTAAGCAATAAAAGCATAAACTGTTTCCGGAGCATATTTAATTTTATGTTTTAGGAAGATTATTGCAAATGAAATCCATAAACAATTGAAAGCATATTTAAAATAGATTGTTTGCTTTGGTAATTTTAGGCATAGACAAAGTTTTCAAAATAAATGAAAACATGGCTTACCCTGGATTTTTGTAGAATATGATAATTAAATAGATTTTTTAACATATATTTGAATACTTTGATTTTCAGTTTGAAAAAACTAGTTGTGATCAATGATATTTAAATGTAATGGTATATGTCAAATGAAAAATTCTTAAATCTGAAATGTTACAATACCAAAAAATAGGTAGCGGCTTGAGGTTGTTTAATAGGCTGTTTCATGAAGAAATTAAATTATTCCAAATTTCAGCTAAAGAAGCTCATTCTTTTTAGTCTATAGAAGTACATATATAGATAAAGATGTATAGTTTGTATATACGCACATTGTTTCTGTTTCTGAAATGTATAATGGGTAGAATATGTTTTTCTGTCTATAGAAAGTTATTTTTGTATTGATTCCTCCACCCATTCAGTACTATAAAGAATTGCACTGTCAGTGGCTCAGTAACAGGTGACCAGAAGCCTTCAGATTCTGGTTTTTCCGCTTGAAAAGGAAGAATTCTTAAACTTCATATACTAGATATCTTTAACCCTTACTTAAGAATCAGAAATGTAAACATAAAAGTTTCAGTTTCTGAATCAATTTGTAGTATGTTTTTCATGTGCCGTTTCATACATAATAGACAAACCTTTGACTTTTTTAACTTTTTTGGAAGCCATCTTTGCACATACTTAAATGATTAACATGTCACCTATTATCTCTGCTTTGTTGTAGGGTCAGGAAGATTTGACTGAAGAGAAAAAAGGGAATTGGAGCATAATGGTGAAGAGACTTACGATGAAAATGTATGTGTAGACACGTTTCTGTTATGTATGTGTATGTGCACAGGTGTTGGGGATATAGATGCATAGCTTGGGTGGGTATAGATTTTGTCGGCCAGTGTAGAATTGTGAGATTTTGTGATATCATGAAGAGACTGTTGTTGGACGGTTGCCTAAGAACTAATCTTCACTTGTTTTCCTTCCTCCTAAAATAATAATTTAATTGGAACTTTTTTTAAAAAAAAAATTTCTACATAGTTTCGCACTTTTTAAAAAGAGAAATTATTTATATCACTAACTGCACTCTATCCCATAGTTCTTTTCTGTTTTCCCCTCTCAGGCTGATGATAATAAAAACAATGAAAGAGAAGAACAAGAAGCTGGAGAAGAGAAGCGCCCGAAAGGCCGCGAGGCACAGTACCTAGAGGACGAGGAGGAGGAGGACGGGGCTGCCGTTGCTGAGAAGTCACACCGAAGAGCTGAAATGTAGACGTGTCCAGTACACGGTGTCCAGCTAGCGATTTATTTCAAGCTGCTCAAAAAATTAAATTGGCCTACTGAACTCTAGGATATTTAATAAGAAAAATGATGAATTTAGACTTTTTTAAACTTTTATATTAGAAATGCTCATACATTTATATGAATATATTTTGATAACTTAGGTTAGAGCTTCTTTTATATTCACCTAAACATGATCAGAAGAAAACTAAAGGAAACAGGTTCAGAGTCTCATATTTCATAGACTTATGCAGTGTTGTAAAGGACATAGATTTTGTATATGTTTTAAACTTGTTACTTTTCTATCTTCTTATTTCCTAGGTGTTCTGTTGTTTGCCTTTGAAACAGTACAGGGTTTCAAACAGGGAATACCGCCAAATGCTGTGCACACTTTTAAGAATAACTGGTTTACAGTTGCTGCCTTTCTGAGGTGCTGGTGTGAGGTTGTGAAATAATTTCACCAGTCTTTGTAACTGTCACAAGATCAACGTAAACAACAACATGACAAGTGGTTGGAAGACGTTTTGTTAGCATAGCTTCTTTTTTTCTTTAGACTTTTCCGATCAGTTAGAACTATGTAAGGTTTTACTTAACTGTCCTTGAAAGGAATACATTTTATAAGTTAGAAGGCATTAAAACTTACAACGATGTTCTGGGCTTAGGTATTTCAGTATTCAGACCTGGTGCTACCCATCAGAATGTTGACCTTTTGAAGGACTGTGAGGTTATTGAATGAGAAGTGTGCATGGATAGTGATTTCTAAGTCAGACCATTTAGAGGTTCTCCCTACCACCGCCACCAAAGTCACCACCTGACATCCTGGTTTCAGTATCAAGCTCCCTACAGTATATCTATAAATTTCTCTGCTAGCTGTGTGCCTGGAACATGATCACATTGATGCCAAGTATGAAGGCACACCAAATTGTATAACTTATTACAATCTGTATAGTTAAAAGCTAACTTGTGCAACTTTAAAACTGTGAGATGCACATGACAATATGATAGACACTAATAACTTCTTTTCCAGGGATTGGTTCTATGTTACATCTTCGTCTAAGACATTTGAGTTACTTCAAATTTTTAAAATTCCTTAAAAATTTTTTTCATTAGAGACATTTAATTCTCAAGCATAAAGATATTTATTTAAAATAGAATTAGTTTATATGTGTGTACTTGATAATACTCCCAAATTAATTAAAAAAAAAAGACCAGCTTCTACCATGGAATGTAATTTTAGTTTTTAATAATCATGTTGATACATGGTTTGATTTCCCTAATTGAGTGATAGTATATGTATGCATAGGAATGTTGTTCAACTGTACTTTGCATTTTCAATAATCATAAATCTTTATGTATAAAAACTTCATGTAATGTAAAATGTATAATATTGTACATACTATTCAGAATACAGTTATTTTGGTAAATTAGTTTGTATTTTTAATGTCCCAGTTGCGGTATTTAATTATTTGAAGCATATTGAAACTTGGTAATAGTCAATAAAGCTATAGAAAGCAGCAGCAAATCTTTCAAAGTATGTGATTCTTATTTGTTTCTGATTTAATTATTTTCTTCAGTTATTTTTCTTAAAAAATTTTACAGCACACAAGTACATATGTATTAATTATAAATGGCTTTCTCAGTATGTTTCTATTCTTATTCTCTTTCCTACTTGAATTGGTGAATGTGATCCTTCCCCTCCTCTCTCCCTTTTCTATTAAGAAAAGAAAGAACAAGAAACTTTATTTTGTTTGAATTTGTTCTGAGGGAAGAAAAAGGAAAGTTGCAAAAATGGTAGTTAGAAAGTACTCTGCAGGGGCCGGAGCGATAGTCCAGCGGGTAGGGCGTTAGCCTTGCACACGGCCGACCTGGGTTCGATCCCTGGCATCCCATATGGTCCCCTGAACACCGCCAGGAGTAATTCTTGAGTGCAGAGCCAGGAGTAACCCCTGAGCATTGCTAGGTGTGGCCCCAAAAAAAGCAAAAAAAAAGAAAATATAAGAAAGTACTCTTCATACAGAGTACACAACAAAGGCAAGTAAATCTGTAGCAAGGCAACAGTCACAAACTATTCCACTATCTGTATGGCACCAAGTTACAGCCATCTTAACCAATGTTTGAAGGAGAACTAATCAGCCAGAACTGATCTCATCTGATTCATGAGATGAACAGAATTAAAATGTCACTTTTATTTATCTTGCCAGTTAATCTATGGTTTCTGCTGCAACCAATAAATCAAAGCATTTGCTACCAGTGACATAATCAGAAGGGAGAGAGGCTCATGAATTCTGAACACAGAGTGGATTACAAAATGTCTGCACCTTGTGTTCTAGTACAAACATAATGATTTCTTCTTTGTAAAAGTGAACGAAAACAACCTAGTTTCTAAAAAGCATCATCCAAGCCATGTATAAGTCACAGTGATTCTTAGGAAGCAAAATTCTATTTGCTGAATACCTTCTGAATACAAGGAGCAAGTAAATACTATCTACTTAATGCCCACATTTCACCTCTAAAGATTAAATAACTCCCTCAAGGCAGAAGAACTTGTTTATTCTGCGGCATTTCACATGTTTAGCTATTTTTTGAGTTGCTTTGTTCTTCTCCTCATAGGCACATCTATGCTATGCTATGGCATGTTGCATAGTCGTTTTAAAAAATGAAGTCAATTTCCGTTTGTTAATCCTCACCGTTTAGTATTAGTGTTCTTAAGTGCTTGTCCCCGAGTATTTAACTCTTTCTACTCTCGTCTTAGATATGTGTTTCCTAATTTATTCCCTTAACTAGACTTTGTGTCTTATATTACCATATATTTATAACTTTAGAAATTTTCCTTTTCTCACCATGAACCCATTTTTTTTCTTGGTTTAGAATCATAATTCACCAATTTTCTCCAAAGCTCTTTCTTTTTACCTTATAGCTGTTGCTAATATACCTTTTGAACTTGACATTTCTCTTCGTTCCTGCAATCCTGCTTCAAAAATAGGATGTTTTCTTTTACCTGGACAAGTACTGTTTTCTGTTTGGGGCCACACTGTCCGGTACTGAGGGATCACTCCTGGTAGTGCTCAGGGGTCCGTATGGGGATACCAGGGATCAAACTGGAGTCAGCTGCATGCAAGCAAGCCGCTCACTCCTATATAATTTCTGGCTGTGGACAATATTGCTAACAGTGTCCTATCTTCTCATTTACTCTCCTCCTCCCACTTTAAAATCTGTACCAGTATCATCTATCCAAAGATAAGACTAACAACTTCCCTGTATAAATTATTTAATAAATGCTTTTGCATATGACCTATGCAGTTATCCATAATTCTGCTCCCATTAGCCTTTAGCTTTAACATGAACATGTTTATTCTTAATCATAGCAATGTTCTTAATCATAACATGTTTATATTTAATCATAACATATTGAGGCTAAGATGAAAACTGTTGTGAGACTTTTCACTCACTTTTTCATACTAATGCCACTACAGTCCACCTCTAGGTTGTTACTGAACAATTCTACTTTTTCCATTTGAAATAGAATAGGTTTCAGTCTCTTGCCACATGAAAATTTCGACATAACAAACATTTGGTTTCTTTCAGGCATCATACTCTCGTATCATAGCAGATTTGTTTCCCAACCTTTTGAGAAGCATTGTTCATTCCTCTTGTCTCACTTTAGATTTTCATTTAGATACCAGTTCTGATGATACTTCTCACTGATATCACCCTCCTTCCCATCTAGTATATATCATTGTCCTAGAGCATCCTGTGTTATCACAATACCACATGTATGCAACACGATCACTCCCGTAGGACTCGGGCACCAGAGATCAAACCCAGGTTGGACACATGCAAAGCAAGTAGACCTGCTGAACTATCTGTCTCTTGAACTATCTCTCTGTCTCTTCCATTGTTAATTCTAAATTTCCCATTCTATATCTGTCACATTAAGTAATAAAATGCAGTATTACATTTGGAATGTCTTACATTAATAAGGTATAAAATTCTGAACAAATCTAAGAAGTTACTTAAACAATGAGGGAATACTTAGCATAGTGTCTTGCAGAGAGGACAGGAAACTAGCATTGCCTGACCAGAGAAATATGTTCAAAGAAAAATGTAATATATTGTTTGTCCACCTTTGCTAAAGCATCAATTAAATAAAGCATGAAGAATAATTGAGCAATGATTAAATGGGTGTTATAAAATCTGGAGGTTTTTAATCAGAATATATGGAATAAGTAACTACAATTTATGGGAGCTCTACCTAAGCTAAGGAGTAGGTGCATTATAGTTCTAGAATTTTGTTAGGTTTTAAAACAGCTGTGTGGGACTGGAGTGATAGCACAGCGGGTAGGGGCACTTGTCTGCCATGCAGCCAACCTGAGTTCGATCCCCAGCATACCTTATGGTCCTCAGGCACTGCCAGGAGTAATTCCAGGAGTGCATAGCCAGGAGTAACCCCTAAGCATTGCTGGGTGTGACCCAAAACAAAATAAATACTGTACTGTTTAAAAAAAGTGTGGAAAGGCCGTTTGATATGATGGAGTAGACTGTGCTCTTTCTCACTGCTTGTCATTTCCTTTGCACTCAGTTTCATTTAGATCCTAAAAGAAACTAACCCTATAACAATGTGGATGGGCTCTGAGTCAAAGCTGGACAACTCCATCTTCAAGTCATAACAACGATTCGGGAATAGGAGCATGCCTCAAAGTAGGACATCTTTAACTGCTTACTGTGGGATTTCCTGTACTAACTCCTCATAAATGCTGTTGACTTGCTCTGGTAATGGCCGGAATCTGATATCTGACATTGTGATGTGGAGACAAAAAACAAATGCAGCAAAATGTAATGAATCCTATATAGACAAATAGGTTGAATCAAGAGGGAGGGAGGAGCAGAGTGGGAGAGAAACAGTCAAAGAGAATGGCAATCAGATTTCCAAGTTCTGACTTAATTTGTTTTTATTTTTCGGCTTGTCTGCATGCAGTGTTCTGCATCATGGGCCCTGGATGGTTGATGGTCTGACATAGAAATAGACTGGGATAGTTCATCCCCTGGGATGAACCCAGAGCCACAGCAGAGCCTGGCAAGCTACCCGTGGTGTATTCGATATACCAAAAACTAACAATAATGGATTCATTCCCACTCCAATGAATGGAGACATCACTGGTGCCCGCTCAAGCAAATCGATGAACAATGGGAAGACAAGCTATTTGAAGTTCTTTTCTATCACAACTCAAATCATATTTGTTTTATTAATGAGTTAAAACTATGTGAAAAGAAAACACTTTCTCCAATTTGTCTTGGTGCCCTACATAAGTATTTAAAAAAAATACCATGTCTTTTGCCATCTTGTTTACCATCTTTTCTTTTGAATTTGTTGTTAATGTCTAGAGAATCTGTGTAAACTTTAGGGATAAACATAATTAAATAGTAAATGGGCCCTCGAGGTGTGGCAGGTGTGGCTGGGATGCCCGGCTGCGTTGGCAGGTGACAGACAGGACATAAGCTTGTCTACACCCCCAGGCCTCTGCCCCATGGGCCCTGGATGATGGATGATCTGACATAGGAAAAGACTGGGCCCCCTAGGATGAACCGAGAGCCATGGCAGAGCCTGGCAAGCTACCCGTGGTGTATTCGATATGCCAAAAACAGTAACAACACAGATGAACTGTACAAGGGACAGACCAGACACACAGCTGTGCTGCCTGGCCCATGTGGAGTCTCAGGAATTGACTAGTCCCTGTGCAGCCCGGGAGTCTCAGGAATTGACTAGTCCCTGGCCGAGACCAATGTAGCTCCTAGGGTAAAACAGTCACGTGGGGGAAGCCATGCTGGCCAGAATTGGAGCAGGGATTTGGGCTCCTCCCTCTCCATGCTGGTGGGCATGGCTATGGGCCAGCAGCCTCCACAACTAGATGAACCAGACAAGGGGCAGACCAGATGCACAGCTGTGACAGTGCGCAGCTGGGCAAGAGGCTTAGATAACAAAGTAGGCTAGGACCAGGTCCTTCCCAGGATCTTTCATATCTGTACACCGTAATGATAATTGTAGCTGTAACAAACTGGGGAGGTTTATGGGGAATGAGGAACTATAATGTCCTCATTACTATAATGAACTCACTACTGAATATACACATAGATAATTGCATCATAAACCATAAGGCAAGTCACAAGGTGTAGAGGAGAAATACAGAGAAACAGATGAGAGACTCAGACGCATGGGGGAGAGCTGCCATCTGGCTCTCCCCTAGCTCAGCTGACCATGAGGCTCCAGGAGACAAGATGGATTTTGAGAGTGGGCTCATCACTTCTGTAGGGCCTCAGAAGCAGCTGGATGAGACTCGCTCACCATAGTAGCCGCCATTATCATGGTCAGGATCCCACAGCTCATCAGAACCCATGCAAGAGAGACATTGATCTCAAGACCAGCTCAGAGCAGCCAAGTTCAAGACCAGATAGGCAGCTCTCGGAGGCGGAAGTCACCGGCATTCCTGGAAATGGAGCTGGGGTATCCCTTCTCCTCTCTGACCTGTCCCAGAGGCCTGGTGGCCCTGCCCACGAATTGCCTTTGGGCTCTCAGCCATGATGCAGACTCAGAAGCATGAGGGGAGAGCTGCCATCCAGCTCTCCCTAGCTCAGCTGACCATGAGGTTCCCAGGAGGCAAGGTGGGTTTGGGGAGTGGCCCATCACCTCTGTAGGGCCTCGGAATCAGCCGGATGAGACTCGCTCACCATAATACCTGCCATTTTCGTGGTCTGGACCTGGTACATCAAACTAGTGGAACCAATCATGTTCCAGAATATATTACAATCTACAATGTGTAAGAGGGAAGCGAGAGGGAGAGAGAGAGAGAAGGAGAGGAGATGAAGGGCCTGCCATGGAGGTGGACTGGGGGGGGGAGGGAGGTAGGAACATTGGTGATGGGAGACGGGCAGGGGTGGAGGGATGGGTGTTGGAACACTGTGGGGCGAAATTCAAACATGAACATCTTGTGTGTGTGTGTGTAACGGTGTTATAATAAAATATTTAAAAAGAATAGTAAATGTCCTGATTCTTCCGTCTACACTGTAGATCTGCAAACTTATTTAAATTCCAGATTACAAGCGTTTCAATCATTGTGGCCCACAGATCCTCTTTTGAAATGAGTCAACATTGCCTTTGTAAGATGAAATCAGCCAGGGGCACATAGGAAAGAATGAACATGACCTTTTCTCATAAAACTATTTGCATCTACAGAAATGAAGCTTATTAAACCCACAGTCACCTTCTCTTCTATATGAACAAAATGTTTGCTCTAACGTGTTCAGCAGAAGTAAAATTAGTCAGAAGGAAAAGAACAGATATAGAATAAGTGCATTCATTTTCGATATAAAAATAAAATGGTATGAGACTAATAACCTAGACCAGGCAAAACATGTACCAGGAGGACTTGACAATGCTTAGAATCTATCACAAGTGTGGGGGGGGTCAGAGGTTCGTAAGATAGAGAAGGCACCAGTGTGCTAATAATTGTTGGAAATGGTAATGCCAGACTAGAACTGAGCATTGAACATAGGTAAAAGAGATATACATGATAACCCCTAAATATATGTATTGCAAGCCACAATGTATAAGAGAAGGGAGAAAGGGGGGTAGAGAGAGGAAGAAGAAGAAAAGTGCCTGCTATAGAGGCAGACTGGGGAGGAGGGAGAGGGAATCTGGGGCCATTGGTATTGGGATGGGTACATTGGCGGAAGGGTGGGCGCTGGAACACTATGACAGGAACCTAATAATGGATAGTTTTGTAACTGTATATCTCACAGCGATATAATAAAAGTTAAATTTTCAGCAGAAAATAAAATATTTTGAAATTTTTCAGGCATCAAAATTTTTCTAGTTCTTCCTATAATCTCTTGTATTTTAAACTAGCAACCCTCAACATTATTTTAGCTGCTACATTTGTATACTATTTCAAGTAACTGGAAATGAATACTTTTGTCCTTTACCATCTTGGCTGACCTTGTCCTCACCATTCTCTGTATGTTACTAATGGAGCTTGAAATTAAATGTCATTTCTGTTTATCTGCTAACACATATACAGCATTTCCCATCAAGGACAAGACTTTTAAAGAACTGGTTCATTTGCAAACATGGGTTTGAACAAGATGAAAAGGTTCTTTCACTCTCTTATGTTGCTTCTTTGAAGACTTTAAAGTCTGAGGACCAAGTAATGAAGTTCCTTATCAATATATTAATGATGTTCAAATTGTGACTTCACTTCATTATGACTACATTAAATTCTGTAAGCATCTTATTTTTTGTTGCTTATACATCTTAATGGAACTGGATTTTTTTTCATAACAGTAATATGTAAGGTATCTTTTATATCTGCTTGACCCTGACCAGTTTCCCTTCTGTGGTGGTCTGAAAATTAATTCACAAAATTTTTGACAGTTTCCCTTCTAGAGGTGGATTTCGACCTGATCCTCTGGAGTTAGTTTTAGTCTTTCAACAAATAAAACTAAAGGGAATTGATGATTTGTGATGTAGGGACTAGGAAACAGATGCACTACTTTTTCATACTTTCTTGAAAGTCGTTCAGATGTCATTAGGATGTCTGACCTTATTTTGAAACTAACATCAATGTAACAAGAAACTGAAGGTTAAACCAATAATAAAACCTGAGGTCTTTTGGCAATAGCCACGTAAATGAGCTTGAGTAGACCCTCTAGTCCTAGTCAAGTCTTTGGGCAATAATTTGATTATAGTCTCTTTAGGAACCCCAAGTCTAAGCCACTCAGATAAGTCTTTTCCATATTTTTGTTCAGACATAGTATGAGGCAGTACATGTTTATTCTTTTTAGATTAAGGAAATTGGTTACAAAGCAGCAGAAAACTAATATGCTTTCTAAAGAGTTGCTGACTTCAAGTAGAGAGTGCGGTAGTGAAGATGATGTACAGCTGAGTGGAAGGAAACTGGGCTTGCGTCCAGCTCCTCTGCTGGATGCTAGGCCTAGACATATTGGGAAGGGAAGATGAATTTCCACTTAATGAGCTGAATACATTGAAGATAATCTATCTGCATAAAAGTACAGATCATTTAGATCATTTCTGTAGATGTTAATGAATTAAAAAATGAATATTTCTCAACCTTAGTTACACACTTCAGGGGTTGGAGGGTTTAAAGTAGTGACACTGGCTTTGAGCCCCGGGGTGCAGTCTGGCCGTCAAGATTTTAAAAATTCCCCAGATGTTTTCAATGTGAATTAAAAATTAAGAACTACTGTTTTAGCGGTTAGATAATAAAAAAGTAATATTACCTCCCCAACATCTCTCTAACAGATGGTAAATTATAATGAAGTAGATCTCAGAACAAATTTGTGAACCAAATATATGTGGGCAAGCAGAAATAGGTGTCATACTCCCTCCAAAGTTTCACAGAAGAATTCTCTTCATTTTCTAGACAGATAGGAGACATGAAGCGTTTGTTCATGACATAGCCTATAATATACAAGGAACAGAATCAAGCTAAATGTCAGTTTCAATTCTGTGTGAACAGACTTCTTTGAAGAGACCCATGACCTTCAGTGAGTGGTGGGATCTCCAGGTCCTTGGAACTCTCTATGAGAGGATGGGGTACTTTTGCAATACTTCTTCCATTTCACCCAGATATCTGGAACAGCATCTGCTTCTTCAATTGAAGAAAAGCAACTTTCATATCTATGAAAGTAATGTATGAAGGTTGAAAAAAATAGTACATTGGGTAGGGAACTTGCAGGCGGTCAATCCAGGATCAATTACCAACACCCCATATGGTCCCCTGAACCCACCAGGGGTGTTCCTTGAGGTCAAAGCCAGGAGTAAGACCAGAGCATCACTGCATGTTGCCCCAAATGCAAAGCAAAACAAAACACAAAAAAATATAAAATTTGCCATCAAAATTCATAGTCCTGATCCAAGCTGAGAAGAGTAAAACTGCATTTGTGACCGTAGTCTCTGTAGCGTGATTCCTGAGGTGAGCACTTGTTTCTCAGCCCTATGTGCATGTTTGAGCCACTGAGGAAGTGATTTTTTAAAGATTCCCACTCCACCCCTGTGATTAGATTAGAAACTGCAGATAGAGCTCTAGCAGGGTATTTTTTTAAAAGTCTTTTAACATGTTACAGAGACTGATCAAGAAAATAGTCAACAATTAAGAGATAAAAGGGAGAAGCAGATTTTTATTTACTCTTGTGGTCTCTACCTGGCTCACAGCACAAAAGCTAAGTCCCAAATCCCAGGCCTCATTCACAGTTTATATGCAATGTGCTTCAAAGGATATGTAGTGATTAATCAGACAATAGGTACATCCTGCTATAGCAATTTCCCATAGTTACAGATATTTTCCCCAAAATTATTTTCAGTCCCCCAGTTCTATTATTGACAGACCTTCATATTCTATTTTTTGACAACTTTATTTGGCCCCATCTGGTCTCTGGGAGAAATTTACTTCCTACAGTTTTAAAAGGTCCATTTGGTCCTTGGGAGTAATTTACTGCCCAGTTGGACCCACTCAACTCCCGGAGTGATTTATAGCCTAGAGAGTTTACTCCTAATTCCTGCTTTTGCAGAGGGATTTTTTTCTTTTTGAATTTTCTATTTTCCATCTTCAATCACAAATAAATTGTGATTGTCCAGAGATTAAGTGAAGAACACACACAGGGAGTTTTGTTATAAGGTAAATTTTTCTATGCTGTTTTTTAGTGTAATATAACTAATACATATATTAACACAGAATTGTGAAACAAGATAAAAGGAAAAGGTCAATTTAATTGTGTGGTAGTTATAACACATCAAAACCATTAATTATTAAAAAGCTCTCAAATGATTCTAATGTGTAGAGAAAAGGAGTTACTAGATCAGATTATTTTAAGGACGAATCTATTTCGGGTCAGTCATTCATAATTAAAGCACTAGTAATATTAACATAAGTTCACAAATCTCCCTAGCCACACATAGGCACACAACCACAAATAATCACAACACGTTCTACTGAAATGTTTTAAGTAAATTATAGAAACAATAGTGAGCTATATCTTTCACAGATTCACACTGGAGATTTTAGAATATTGTAGTAGGTAAATAGTTCAATCTCTGCTCTTTAAAAAGTACTGTTTTGGCAAATGACTACTAAAAATTACAATGATATGAGTTTTATGGTTATTTGACCTCTTCCTTTCTTCCTTCTCTCATTCCTCCATTGCTTGGTAATCTGTTTTTCTTTGATCGTTTTTGGTTTGGTTTTTTTGTTTGTTTGTTTGCTTGGGGGTCACACTCTGCAATACTCAGGGCTTTCTCCTGGCTCTGCACTCAGGGATCACTCCTGGTGGGTTCAAAGGAACATATGGAATACTGGGAATCAAACCCAGGGTGGCCAGGCAAGGCATGCAAGGCAAACATCCTACCCACTGTACTATCTCTCTGACTTCAAAATCTGTTTTGTAATCAAAGTCTGGGAGGTGTCATCATTCCATATTGTCTCTGTACTTAAAGGCAAAACTCATAATGCAAATGCTTAACCAAACTAGTGCTTCTTAATCCTTGTATCTGCATTTTTATAAAATAACATCAAAGATTTTCCAAAAGAGAGCAGTTTTGAACTTTGATAGTTCCATTCCCAAGTAATATCTGAAAAAAATTTATGTCAAAACAGCATACGTGAATACCATGTGTATATTATGTAGGTGAAATAAAAATCACAAGAAGCCATAGCTCTTTTATTCCTTTTCATGCCAGCATAGATCATAACTATATGTTGATAATCTGTGCTTATAGGAAATCATACCTAATGTGCTCTGGGGAGAACAATCAGGTTAGCCAGACAGTCAAAAGATAGGCTGGAATCAGACCCTCATTTGCACCATTCTCTAAACTTCTAAGATCAAACATGTGTCTTCATCTCTCAGTGCTCCATTTGCTCTCTCCTCACATCTAATCCCACCATCCTCCAGGTCATAACTGGGTTAACTGGATCCTCACCTTATTGCACCCAGTTCCAAAGTTTTTCTTTCATCTATGTGAGACTCACTGAGGAGACCAGTGTTGAAGGCATGAATTCTTTTGTTTAGAGGCTTAGAAGACTCCAACTGAATTTGTCATCTCTCTCCTCAGGATTTTGCGATAGGGTGACTATTCCTGATAAAAACTTTCAACATCTGATATGTTTAAAGATCTTAAAATCACCCCCAAAACGCTGGGGACCATAGAGATAACACAGCAGGTAAGACACTTGTTTTGCTTGTGGTGAACCCAGTTTTTGTTTCCTGTATGGCATGTCCCCACAGAAAAGGAGTTAACTCTGAGCACTTCTGAGTGTGACCCTTCAAAACACAAAACACAAAATACAAAAAAAAAAAACTCAAAATTCAAGAGAAACAAAACAAACCAAGAAAACAGCAAACTCTCTATATTATTTAATTAGTATTGAGGAAGTGTGCAGGCAAAAAAATAGATAAAACGGGGCTGGAGCGATAGCACAGCGGGTAGGGGCATTTGCCTTGCAAGCGGCCGACTTGGGTTCAACCCCGGCCATCCCATATGGTCCCCCGAGCACCACCGCCAGGAGTAATTCCTAAGTGAAGAGCCAGGAGTAACCCTGAGCACTACTGGGTATGACCCAAAAAAGCAAATATATGGATAGATGATAGATAGATAGATAGATAGATAGATAGATAGATAGATAGATAGATAGATAGATAGATAGATAGATAGATAGATAGATAGATAGATAGATAGATAGATAGATAAAACAATTATTCTATTCAAAGAAAACTAAGCAGTAATTCAAAGTGATGTGGTCCATCCATATACTCACTTTATTTTATTTTTTATTTATTTTTTTTTCCTTTTTGGGTCAAACCCAGTGATGCTCAGGGGTTACTCCTGACTCTTCACTCAGGAATTACTCCTGGTGGTGCCCGGGGGACCATATGGGATGACAAAATCGAACCCGGGTCTCCCGGGAGCAAGGCAAAATGCCCTGCTCGTTGTGCTATCACACACATATCCACACTTTAAAATAAACAGAATTGGGGCCGGAGAAATAGCACCAGCAGGTAAGGTGTTTGCCTTGCATGTGGCTGACCCGGGTTCGATCCCAGCATCCCATATGGTCCCCCGAGCACTGCCAGGAGTAATTCCTGAGCGATGAGCCAGGAGTAACCCCTAAGCATCGCTGGGTGTGACCCAAAAAGCACATAAACAAACAAATAAATAAATAAATACATAAGTAAATAAATGAATGAATGAATGAATGAATGAATACATAAATAAATAAATAAAATAACCAGAATTGCCCATCACTGTACAGGGGTTAAGGGCTGGTTGCACATGGTCAATCCCCAGCACTGCACAAGGTCCCCTGAAAATTGCCAGAAGTAATTCCTGAGCACAATTAGATGTGGTCCATAAAGTCAAAACTAAACAACAAGACACAATTCCTGATTTAAAAAATCATGAATTTTCACTTCTGTGAATTTTCCTTTTGGAAAATCAGTAGTATATGAGAGAAAAGAGGATGATTTCCCAAACTGAGGAAAAATTTGTGTAAGTAGTGTCAACCAATGAACATGATCACATGGTCAAATAATTATATTTGAATTCTTGACCATTTCTTTTCCTCTGAGATATCCCAGGCATCTGGCCACCTAAAAAATAGGCATATTTTCATACTAATGAGAGAGCTTCTTTAAAAGCCTTAGAGTTGAGGAAAATCATAATTTATGTACTGAAATATAAATTGTGCCAAAAGCAAGTACCAAGAAGTAATTACAAGGCAAAGCAGCTATTTTGTTCAATTTTTATTTTTCTCTTATTTTGGGCAGGAGCAGAAGGAAGGGTGATGTCTTAAGGCACTGTTCCTGCTATTTGTTCACACCGTGGACAATCATCCAAATTCACAAACACATGCTACTTAGCTTTGTCTTTATTCAAGCCAAGACCAGAATAGTTCCCAAATATAAAGGAAAACATAGTGATTCTGATATAAAATCTGCTTTTAGATTGGGCAATTTAATAGATTTGGAATTCTAAGCTTTTTAAATTGCAAAAGTTATGGAAGAGGTTTCATGTCCTACAAGAAGAGCATTAGAAATATATTTGAGTTGCAACAGAATTACTAATGTGGTTTAAGAGCATAATACATATTTAATTAGAAGGAAAATGAATGGAAAGAATTTCAATTACAAGACACTTTTTTAATGGGGGAAATTAGCCTTGAATCTAAAAGCTATAGGTTTATTTTGTTTGGAACCATGCAGGAGGGAACTGAAAAAATTAACTTTTGACACCTCATCTTGAAATTGCACTTGAATTTAAAGCGTTCACACACTCTGTATTCATTCGTACATGTTAGTTACCTGAAATTCTGTGTAGGTCAGTAAATTATATATAGTCCAGTTAGTATTGGTGTGAATCATTTACTCCCATTTTATTACCTCAAATCTATGACTCCCAGTGATAGATTAAGAAGATGAAAGAAGAGTAGGGGAGAAAAGATGAACAAAGTGAAAAAAGACACTAACGATAGAAGGAAAAAAAGACACTAATGATAGAAGGAAGAATAATCATTAGGAAGTACTGGCTGTGATTTATTGAGCTCAGCAATTTTCTGTGAGATATTGTACCTTAGGGGCTCAGAGATGACCAGGAAAAAAATTCTCAGGACATTCAGACAGAGGTACTCTTGATACCCTGCAATCAACTGTTTGTTTGCACAAGTCAAAGCTTTGGTGTGTATGAATATATTAAATTCATGAGTAAGAAAATTGAGACAATAATTAAAAAATCTCCCTAGTCCAGTTTGGTTCATTAGTGAGTTCTACCAAACTTTCATAGAAGACTTCCTACTCATACTCCTCAAACTCTTCCAAACTGTTGAAGAATAGAAATCTTTCCTAAGACCTTCTAGGAAGCAAATATTGTCTGTTGGAGTTGCTGCTAGCAAAGATCCAAAACCAGCTGGAACAGTTGAACTGAAAGAAAACTCCCAGGACTTGGACGGGGTGACAGAGTGGAGTCAGGCGGGGCTGATGTTTTCCGGATGGAATGATGATTGGTAACAACCGGTGACTAGGTTTGGACCATGGGATCTTGATACCTACGGAATCGAGACAAATAACTGATTGGTAATAGTGTGTGCAGCAGCTAGGAGTTTGCTTTGCATGTGGCCAACCCTGGTTCAATGCCCAGTGTCCCATATGGTCCCCTGAGCACTGCCAGGAGTAATTCCTGAGTGCAGAACCAGGAATAACCCCTGAACATTGCCAGGTGAGACTCAAAAAGCCCCCAAAATGGTACTTTCCTCAAGAACTTTCATATATAGATATGCTCTTATAAAGTGAGAGGTTATTTGCTGTGAGTCTATATCTGCACTTCTAGAGAGGTAACAAGAAAGTTTAGTAAACTCAGCACCTGCATTTCCTTATCTGTAAATGGGGGGCATTTATATATGCAACTAATGACTATAAAATTAACTGAAGTAGACGCCAACTTAAAAAATTATAAAGTTTTTGACCTTATAAAATTGTCTTTATAAAATTTTTGACTTTATGAAATTAACTGAAGTGATGCCTGGACATAAGGAGTTTTGTGAAAGTGTTAGTTATTGTTACAAGAAAAATTGATGCACATAAATATCAAAGAATTATAGTTATCGCTTCTAGGACCAGCAGACACGTGGGTTGCTGTGGGCATGCAAACCGGGATTCGAGTGGAGATTGAGGCCCCCTCCTCTAATCCCCCACCTCCAGTGACTATGAACCTCTCAGATGTCATCTACAAGCGACAAATTACCAGGACTGATCTGTAACCCGGGAGAAAGACCAGATGCACAGATATCACAGCTCCTACCTGCGGAGAGCTGCCCAGGAAGCAAAGAGAGGGTGAAACTGCTTCCTTCCCTGGCCAGTTTCACTATTGCTTCTAGGACCAGCAAACACAGGGGTTGCTGTGGGTGTGCTGGCCAGGTTTGGAGAAGGGATTGAGGCCCCTCCTCTAATCCTCCCCCCCCCCCAACCTCCAATGACCCAGTGGGCATGACTATGAGCTGTGCACTTACCTTTCACAACCGATCATGAACCAGGACTGATCAGTAACATCAGGAACAATGACCAGAGGCACAACTACTACAGCTTCTTTCTGTGGTGCACTGCGAAGTAGTCACATGCCATGTTAACAAAACCACCCAGTTTAGGGTCAGGTCTTTGCCAGAACCTTTCCCATATATATATGTATGTTGCAATGATCAATGTGGCTGCAGCCTGCTATGGGAGCTGGTGTGAGGATAGGGAGTGCGGGGTGGTAGCTTTGGTGGCGGTGGGGACACACTGGTGGTGGAACTGGTCTTGAATGTTTGTGACAACTGCATTGTGAAGAGATCTGTAAATCATTGTGTTTTGATAAAGAAAAAAATTGGCACAAAGTTATCTCTCAAAAAATATATGGAACAGTATTGAGAGTATTTTTTTATTTATTTATTTAATTTATTATACCACGGTGAGATATACAATTACAAAAAATGTTCATGTTTGGGTTTCGGTCATACAGTGTTCCAGCACCCATCCCTCTACCAGTTCCCATTTCCCACCACCAATGTCCCCGATTCCCTCACCCCTCCTCTAGCCTGCCTCTATGGCAGGTTCTTTATCTCTTTCCTCTCTTTCTCTTTCTCTCTCTCCCTTTCTTTCTTGAGTGCTCAAATATTTCCCAAGAAAGTTTCCAGACAACACTGGATAATCTGAAAATTATAAATAAATTGTTTGATATGGTAATTGATTTTGTTATTTGAAGAAATCATTTTCTATTTAAATATAATGAGTGGGTTTTGCTTGTAGGCTATAATGATTTATTCTTGAGTGAGCTTGTTATTACAAGCAAATCAAGTGGAAAACATAAAATATTTGAAGAAGCAGAATTGTATTATTATGTTTATAACTTTTTCTTGAGGGATAATGATTTATTGTACTATTAATAATATGGCTTTATGCATATACGTTCTAACACAGCTTGTCCACCTGAGTGTTTGCTTCCCTTCACCATTGTTCCAGGGTCCCATCCTGTTTACACCCCACAAATTCACCCTTGTTAAACAGTTTTGTAGAACTGTTTTCAGGTTCTGCTACCTTTACTCAGAGAGAGAGGAGAGAGAGAGAGAGAGAGGCAGATAAAGAATATAATGGTATGTTTTTGACATTTGTGGTTTTAATTGTTTAAAACTCTGGCATCTCATTACCCACCATACCTCTTTTACCCCATATATAGACACCAACCTGAGAGAAACTGGTCACTAAACTTGACCTACCCAAAATGCACGTTCTTTTCTCCAAAGAAGAATCCTCTGATGCTGTTAATCTTCCAGACTAACTGCTTCCTGTAGCAGCTACAGTCACAGACAAAAATAGAACTTTGATGTTTTTCTCCCCAACCCACTCAAGAAGTGGTATGAGTTCAGTGATACTTCAGATTGCTGGGCAGTAAACTTTTTTTTTCTGTATTGATAGACAAATTAAGGGAGATAATGGAAAGTAGGAAAAGGGAGGGAAGTGAATTTAGATGAAGGGAGGAGCATTAAAACCCTATCCTTTTTTAGATTGCAGCTGTGATTGTTAAACTGCAGCTTTGTTATAAAATTTTTGATTAGCATAATTCTACCACTTCCTATATGGCAAGACAAATGTCCCAAGTTACAATTTAAGCAGTAATTTCACTCTGAAAAAGTGGGCTATCCATTTTTTTGTCTCTATTTCCAAGAGCATCTTTATTTTCTTCTTTTGCATCTATTCCTGCAGTGATTTTTGTAATGCAATGAAGAAAGAACAAAACTAATTTGGTCTATATAAAAGGTCAGAAACAAGAAGTGCTGGTGAGAGTGTAGAGAAAAAGTATCCCTCATGCCCTGCTGATGGTAAATTAATTATTTTAGTCTATAAAAAAAGTGTGGGAGTTTGTTTAAAAAATGAAATACCATAGTTTCTTTCTTCTAACTCCCAAAATAATTCGTGTTTTGTATCTGGGCTTTAGGTATAGGTATATATCTAAATGACGCAAGAATACTAAGTTGTAAAGATATGTAAAAACCAGGTCATTGCAGCATTATTCACAATAGCCAATATAGAAAATGTACAACTGCTAAAAACAGACATAGCAAAAAAAGAAACAAACAAATGAATGAATGAATGAATGAATGAGTAAATAAATAAATAAACCATATTTTTTGCTTTTATAAGGCTAAAACTGGAGGGTGTCATGCTAGCTGAAATAAGTTGGAAATAGAAAGAAAAAATATTAACTGGAGAGCATTTAAAGGGGGGAGAAATTTCTTGGTTCGCACTCAGCTGACCCGGATCAATTCCAGGCACCATTTATATAGCCCCCTTAGCTCCACGAGGATTGATTACTGAGCACAGAGTCAGGAATAAGCCTTGAGCACTACAAGGTATGATACCAAAGCCAAAAAACTTTAAAAAAAATGAAAGTGCCACATTATCACATTGATATGTAACCAAAGTGGAATATATTAAAAACAAGGCACAGGACTCTGACTACAGAACTGAGTTGAATAAAAAGGGGGCAGAGGCTGAACTTGTGTTTGCGGATTGAATCGGCTGTGGTGGTGAATACCGACACTTTGATGATAGATATAATGCGGTAATACTATACCCTTCAAACATATAAAAGTTTATAGCCCTGTATATTAATGTTATAACAACACAAATAAATTTACTGAATGAACATATCCACAAATGGAATCAATATTGCAAAGGAACCAAGACCATACAGTACATAAAGGATAACCTTTTTTTCTATTTTTTTTTGTGGTTGGGGGATTGGGCCACAGCTGAAGGTTTTCAGAGTTTACACTTAATGGATCTGCACTTATGGATCACTTCTGGAGGTGCTCATAGGACCATTGAAGACCCTGCCAAATTCAGGTCTGCTGCATGCAAGACCAGAGTCCAACCTGCTATATTATTACTCTCCCCGTCAACTCCCAGTAAAAACATTTCAACAAAATGTGTTGAGAAAGTTTCACTGCCCTAAGGGGGGAAAAATAACAAAGCCAAAGTTGAATCTCTATTTAAATTCATACACAAAAAATTCAATCAAATTAATTAAACATTTTCATATAGATACATACTCTATTGAAAGTACAGACTCATTTTAGTCCTTCGTTTTGGCAGCTTAGTATGGCCCTGAAATTTTATCAGGCCCTCCTTGTTGGTCCTTCTTAGTGCTGCAGTATTAAGGGCTCTTTCAGGGTCAGGAAGATGAACATATTTTATTACTGGTTTTTGCATATTGAATACGCATTGGACAGCTTGCCAGGCTCTGCCGTGCGGGCTGTATACTCTTAGTAGCTTGCTGGGCTAAGCACTGCCCAGCAAAAAAGACAAACAACCTCCGGCTCCGGGCACATCTCTTCGACTCCACCGTTTTCCCTGCATTAACATACGCCTCAGAGACCTGGGCCCTACGAAAGCAGGATGAGAATGCTATTCGGGTTTCCCAAAGAGGAATCGAAAGAGCTATGCTTGGAATATCACGCCTCACTCAAGTGAGAGAAGGAATCCAGACTTCCGATTTCCATCATTGTTCCAGAGTCAGGGACGCTGTCTCGTTTGCCAAGGCATCAAAAATCAGATGGGCTGGACATGTAATGCGATTTGGAGATGACTGCTGGACTAGAGCCATTACCGACTGGATCCCACGGGATGTCAAAAGATCACGTGGCCGCCAACCTTCAAGATGGTCAGACTTCTTTGTCAAGACCCTGAACAAATGGTTTGAGGCTCTTTGTATTCCTGAAGCAACCAGATGCCATTGGGCTACACGTTGGCATGTGATAAAGTCAAATGGAAATGTTACTGGCGCCCGCCGAGCAAATTGATGAATAACGGGATGTCAAGTGATCAAGTGATATACTCTATAACTTCAGCATCAGAGATGTATTTAGTAAATAAAAATGCATTAGTGAGGGAGACAAAAACAAAATTAAACAAATAGGACTACATGAAATAAAAATGCCTCTAAACAGCAAAGCAGCTATTACAAAAATAAAAAGTAAAAAATCTGGGAGAAGGGGCTGGAGCAATAGCCCAGTGGTTAGGGCATTTGCCTTGCATGCAGCCGACCCGGGTTCGATCCCTGGCATCCCATATGGTCCCCTGAACACCCCCAGGAGTAATTCCTGAGTGCAGAGCCTGGGAGTAACCCTTGAGCATCGCCGGTGTGACCCAAAAAGAAAAAAAATCTGGGAGAAGTTTTTGCACATCGCACATCTCCCCAAAAAGCAAGAAACTGAATTTTAATAAATGGGTAAAACCAGTAAGCACCAGAGATGCTCCCTGTCCTCCCTGGACCAGGCTGAACACAGGGGCCCTCTGGAGGAGGAATTGTTTGGGGATGGCCCTTCCCAACAGAGCCCCAGCAGCTGAAAAGACTCTGTACTCCATAATTGTCACATGTCAAGGCCTGACCCCATGGTTCAGAGCAGCTCCACCATGAGTGACTCTGTTGAAAAATTCAGGCATGAGGGATTTTGTGACTGAATTCTCTAGGCTGTCACAAAATCGGGGATGGGCTCCATGCCCCCATCTCCCTGTTCTTCAGAAGGCCCAGTGGTCATGCCCAGGCCCCAGAGGTACCAGACAGTTATAAATTTAACTCTATCACCCAGTTACAACCTCTGGAATATTTGGAGCACATGGAAGCATGACATCTCAAACTCAAGGATACTGATATACCAAGTACCATATCATATTTAATAGATGCAAATATAAGGCACCCAATAACGGAATATGTAGTTGCAATACCTATCCTTTAACAACATATCAGGAATTTCTTATACAAAAGCTTAATGGTTCAATGGCTCCAATGTAAGATTAAACAATCCCCATTAACACTCTTGTAAGAAAACATTTCTTTACCATATGTAGCAAATTATCTATAACAAGCAATATAAAATAAATTATTGTCAGCTTAGGACAGGCTCAAGCAGTGGTTGGGGAAATTTGAAATAGCTGTAGTCCGCAGTTGCAATGGTGGTGGATTTGGGTTTAAGTATTGAATATTTATAAGAAATAAATATGAACATTTTTATTTAAAAATTGAGTAGATGCCCACTATATTTAATAAGTTCAATAAGTGAAAGCAATAACACAGATGGTCCATTTCACACATAACAACACAGTAAAAAGGTTATGACTTTAGCAATACCACTCAGATATACGTTGTAAGAAGCAACATAATTAGTATCTGCTAAGGGAGCAGGGGGGGGGAATGGGAAACAAGACTCTGTTAGCAGTAAGGGCACATTTGTAGTGGAACTGATGTTGGACATTGACTATTTGAAACAACTGTACTGTGAACAACTTTGTAAATCACATTGCTTAAATAAAGTTTAAAATTAATTAATTCCAAAAATACTTGAATAGATACTTTAGCAAAGCAGACATAGAGATAGCCACAGACATGAAAAAAAATAAGTTCAACAACACTTATCATTAGTAGAATACATATCAAAACCACAATGAGCTATCACCTCAGACCAGTAGGTATGGCGATATAGAAAATACATATGAAATGAAAACTAAAATGTTGAAGATATGGGATCATAGTAACCTTATATACTATTAGTCAGGATATATAGACTCATCAAAAATGGTATGATGATTTCTTTGAAAAAAAAATACTACTCCAGTGGTGTGAAAGCAGTGATTAAGAAAGGTATTTATACCCCATATTCATGAAAGCATTATGGATAATGACCAAATATGGAATCAACCTAAATGTTAATTGACAGAGGACTGAATCAATAAGCTATATGCAGTTTATTTACTCCATTGAATACTATTTTATCATTGAAAAAATGAAGCCATGCCTTTCAACCCAAAATAGATGAAGCTTAGGAAATTATGGCAAGTGAAATACTGAAGTCAAAGACAACTGCTGGGTTGTTTCACTCATATGGTGGAATATTAATAAATAAAACAAACAAATGATGAAAAGCAGAAGGTCCAATTCCTAGATTTGGTGAGAACTAGAGTGGTTCCTAGAGGGAGTGGGTAGCAGGGTATTTTTGGTGAAAAGGCTCATGTGGTAGTTGAAGTGATTCTTACACACATATGGAGGTGTTATAAAAAATCTGGATAATAGGGATAGAGAGGTAGTTCAAAAGTTGAACACATGCTTTACATTCCAGAGGTACCAATGCCTGATCCTTGTGCATTGTCAGAAGTGACCTCGAGTATGAGCTAGGATAAGTGTCCTTCAAACCACAAAAAGAATGTTATAAATAAAATGTCAAAAAATTAAGTTCTTACGAAGTGAACAAATAGATATTATTGCATTATCAAAGAGAACTATAAAACAGCATTTCCTAGGGAGACTTATAAAGGTTGTAGAATAAATGGCTTCTGAGGTTAAAACCATTAGGATAAACTGTGTTCAACCTAAATATCTGACTATATAGTTTTCCAAGATGGGATAATTCCAGAGTGCTATTGATAATAATGGCAGAACAGAAGCATAAGCAAGGACTGTCCAATGCAAGCATTGCATGTCATAGAGCCTTTAGAATGATAATGACATTTGTTTAGGAAGACAAATGTCTTCCTAATGACATCTGTTTAGTATAATGTCATTATGCTAGATTTAGATAATGACATTTATGTAATATAAAGCATTAAAAAAAATCATGTTTTGTATACCCTGAGTGTCTGGGGGCGGAACAAGGTTGGCCAAATGCGAATTTTAAATGCACACTTTGAAACAACTAATTCTGCACCTTCATCCTCATTTTAGATTAAAAAAAGGAAGCGTATAAAGCCAAAGGATGTAATTATCATTTGTGTATAAACTAAAATGTATATAGATGAAGTTAAATTATTCAGTGTGGATCTTAATTGCATAATATAAATCCTTGGGATTAAAGGTATTTTAGGATGACTGATATTCCATTAGATTTTGAATAAAGCCATAATACCCCAGAAGGAATTCAGGTCAGTTGTCAAAGATCATTAGAACATTTGGTCTATTTTGCCCACAATTTCACCATAGTGATACTTATGATTCTAAGAGTCTCATATTATTGTAAAAAGAAAAAGGTTTTTTTGTGTGTGTGTGTTTTCCCAGGATCCATTCTTTTTTTTTTATTTTATTTTTATTTTAAATTTTTTATTTTTACAATTACAAAGATATACAATTAAAAAGTTCATATTTGGGTTTTGGTCATACAGTGTTGCAGCACCCATCCCACCACCAGTGCCCATCTCCCACCACCAACGTCCCCGGTTCCCCCCCCCCCTCCCCCAGCCCTCCTCCATGGCAGGTTCTTTATTTCTTTCCATTTCTCTCTCTTTATCTTTTCCTTCCCCTCCAGACTATGGATTATAGAACATACATTAAAGGGTTGTCATGTGTATCTTTTTGCCTCTATTTAATGCTCAGTTCTAGGTTGGCATAAGTACCCTCAACAATTGTTAGCACACTGTTCCATTTTCTGTCTTACCTAGCCTCTGACTCCCACACGTTTGTGATAATTTCCACCTTTGACAGGACCTCCTGATGTATGTTTCACTTGACCTTGGATATTGGTATAATAATATGTACCTATATATTTATGTTATGCAGATAAATGCAGTCATTCTGTATCTGTCTCTCTCCTTCTGGCTAATTTCGTTCAACATAATCTTCTCCATGTCCATCCATTTGTAGGCAAATTTTATAACTTCATTTTTCCTAACAGCTGCATAGTATTCCATTGTGTAGATGTACCAAAGCTTTTTATCCAGTCATCGATTTTCGGGCACTCTGGTTGCTTCCAGATTCTGGCTATTGTGAATAATGCTGCTATGAACATAAAAGTAGGGATGGTGTTTCCGCTGCATATTTTTTGGCTTCCCAGAGTAGATTCCCAGGAGTGGTATGGCTGGGTCAAATGGGAGTTCAATTTCTAGTCTTTGGAGGAATGTCCATATTGTTTTCCAGAAAGGCTGTACCAGCCGGCATTCCCACCAACAATGGATGAGTGTCCCCTTTTCCCCACATCCACGCCAGCACTTATTGTTCTTGTTCTTTTGAATATGTGCGAGTCTCTGTGGTGTAAAGTGGTATCTCGGCTTCAGGGGACTGCCTCCACTCCCCATGGTGTGTGTGTGTGTGATTCTTGCGTCTCTGCGGACCCCAAGCTGCCCCAGGGAAGAGCGGGAAACTCCATCAACGGGAACCAAGGCAAAGTGCCTTGGTTCCAGCCGGACCAACCCTAGCGCCCTGAGCTTCCAGGGACCGCCTCCACTCCCCCACAGGTGTGTGTGTGTGATTCTTGCGTCTCCGCGGACCCCAAGCTGCCCCAGGGAAGAGCGGAAACTCCATCAACGGGAACCAAGGCCAACTGCCTTGGTTCCAGCCCGGACCGACCCTAGTGCCCTGAGCTTCCAGGGACCGCCTCCACTCCCCCACAGGTGTGTGTGTGATTCTTGCGTCTCCGCGGACCCCAAGCTGCCCCAGGGAAGAGCGGAAACTCCATCAACGGGAACCAAGGCAAAGTGCCTTGGTTCCAGCCCGACCGCTTGCGCCCTGAGCTTCTGGGAACATCCCAAAACTCAAAACCGCGCCGCGCGCTAGCGCGTCCGCGCGACCCTCTCACTACCTACCTTGCATGAGGTACCAGTGAACCTTGGTTCCTACATCCTTGCCACCCACCCAAACTCTGCAAACAGACCAGACACCTACTAACTGTACTATCTAGTCACCCAAGAACTCACAGTTACAACCTACAATAGTCATAATGGTAAAGCAACGCAAAATTCCATCAAGCTCTGTGAGTGAAGTCACTGGTCCAGATGAGTCTAGCAATACCAATGAGTTGCATAACCTATCTGAAAAAGAATTTCGGAAAGAACTGTTAAGGATTCAAAAGGAATTCAAAGAAGCAATGGAATGCAAAATCAATAAAATACAAGAGGACATGAGAGAAGAAGTGAGGAAAATGCAAAGGAAATGACAGATATTAAAAATGAGGTAAATGAAATAAAAAACACGGTGGAAGGCCATCATAGCAGAATAATAGCTACTGAAGAAAGAATTAGTGATCTCGAAGACGAGTTCCAAAGATTCTCTACACAACACCAGAAGATAGAAAAAAAGGCTCACAATTACCGAACAGACAACAAGAGATAATCGGGATGAAGCCAGAAGAAACAACATACGGATCATTGGGGTCCCAGAAGGGCAAGAAGAAAACCCTGATGAAGAAGAAACTGTCAAAGCCATCATTGCTGAAAAGTTCCCGAACTAAAGAATGCTTGCCTCAAGATCCAAGAGGCCCGTAGGATACCAGCTAAAAAGAAACCCCAACAAGAATACTCCAAGACACATCTTAATAAAAATGACAAAAACTATAGATAGGGATAGAATACTGAAAGCAGCAAGATCAAAGAAGGAAATCACATACAAAGGAACATCTCTAAGATTTACAGCAGACTTCTCTGATGAAACACTCCGAGCCCGAAAACAATGGTGGGATATTGCGAAAAGGCTCAATGAACTGCAGGCTTCACCAAGAATTCTTTATCCGGCCAGGCTCACATTCAGATATGAAGGAAAGATACACAACTTCATGGATAAGCAACAACTCAGGAACTTCATGGACTCAAAACCAACTTTAAAAAGAAGGACTGAAGGGCCTACTCTAATGCGACCAAACCCATAAGCACAACAAACACAAAAAGAAAGATGGCACAAAATCCAATGACAATAATCTCTCTCAATGTCAATGGTCTAAATGCACCAATTAAGAGACACAGAGTGACAAAATGGATTAAAAAATTGAACCCAACATTCTGCTGTCTACAAGAAATGCATCTGAATAAGCAGAACAAACACAGACTCAGAGTCAAAGGTTGGAAGACCATTCTCCATGCAAACAACTCCTCCAAAAAGGCTGGTGTGGCCATATTAGTATCAGATAATATAGACTTCAGGCTGAAAAAGGTTAGAAGGGACAACGAAGGCCACTTCTTATTAATTAAGGGTATGTACACCAGGAAGAAATTACACTACTAAACATATATGCACCCAACGAGGGGTCAGCAAAATACATAAAACAACTGCTAAGAGACCTCAAAGAAGACATTAACAGTAGCACAATAATAGTTGGAGACTTCAACACTGCTCTATCAACGATGGATAGATCAACAAGACTGAAACTCACCAAGGAAATATTGGACCTGAAGGAAGAAATGGAAGAAAGAGAGCTAGTGGATATATACAGGGCTTTTCATGCCAAAAAAAGCTGAATACACATTTTTTCTCTAGTGCACATGGAACATTCTCCAAGATAGACCACATGCTGAGCCACAAAGCATACCTCAATAAAATTAAAAAGATAGAAATTGTGTCAGCTATCTTTTCAGACCATGATGCACTGAAAATGGAAGTTAACCGTACACAGAAACAGGGAGTCAAACCAAACACCTGGAAACTGAACAGCTCACTGCTGAACAACAAATGGGTCATAGAAGAAATCAAACAGGAAATCCAAAGATTTCTGGAAACAAATGAAAATGAAGATACCAATTATAAGAACTTGTGGGACACGGCAAAAGCCGTGTTAAGAGGGAAGTTTATAGCTCTGCAAGCATTCATCAGGAAACAAGAAAGGGCCCACATAAATAACCTGACTACACAGCTGAAGACATTAGAAAAAAGACCAACAAAAGGAGCCCAACCCAGGCAGAAAAAAGGAAATAATAAAACTTAGAGAGGAAATCAATGAGTTGGAAACCAAAAAAACAATCCAAAAGATTAATGAAACCAAGAGCTGGTTTTTTGAAAAAAATAAACAAGATTGACAAACCATTGGCAAGACTTGTAAGGACAGGGAAAGAGAAAACCCAAATAAACAGAATCAGAAATAAAAAGGGTGACATCACAACAGAAACCACAGAAATCCAAAAGATCATCAGAGATTACTTTGAGAGCCTGTATGCCGTGGAAACATGAGAATCTAGAAGAAATGGATCAATTCCTGAAGTCCTATAACCTCCCACGGCTGAAACAAGAAGACCTCCAATACCTGAATAAACCTATCACCATCGAGGAAATAGAAACAGTAATTAAAAGTCTGCCCAAACACAAAAGCCCAGGTCCAGACGGATTCCCTAGTGAACTCTACCAAACCTTTAAGGAGGACCTACTGCCAGTCCTTTTCAAGCTCTTCCAGGAAATAGAAGAAACAGAAACACTCCCAAACAGCTTCTACGAGGCACATATCACCCTGATACCCAAAGCAGGGAGAGACAACACAAAGAAAGAAAACTACAGACCAATATCCCTGATGAACACGGATGCTAAGATCTTCAACAAAATACTAGCAAACAGAATCCAAAGACTCATCAAGAAGATTATACATCATGACCAAGTAGGATTCATCCCGGGAATGCAAGGATGGTTCAACATTCGCAAGTCAATCAACATAATACATCATATCAATAAAAGAAAAAATAAAAACCATATGATCCTATCAATAGACGCAGAAAAGCATTTGACAAGATCCAGCACCCGTTCATGATTAAAACCCTCCAGAAAATGGGAATTGAAGGGACTTTCCTCAAGATAGTTACAGCCATCTACCAAAAGCCCAAAGCAAGCATCATTCTAAATGGGGGAAAAGTTGAAAGCCTTCCCCCTGAGATCAGGGACAAGACAAGGTTGCCCCCCTCTCACCTCTTTTATTCAATATAGTACTGGAAGTACTTGCCATAGCAATCAGAGAAGAAAAGGACATCAAGGGCATCCAGATAGGCAAGGAAGAAGTCAAGCTATCATTATTTGCAGATGACATGATATTATACCTAGAGAACCCTAAACTCTCTACCAAAAAACTCCTAGAAACAATAGATGCATATAGTAGAGTGGCAGGATACAAAATCAACACCCAAAAGTCAGGTGGCTTTCCTATATACAAATAACGAAAAGAGAAGAAAAGGATATTAAGGAAACTATTCCATTCACAATTGTGCCACAGAAAATCAAATACCTAGGAATCAACTTACCCAAGTATGTAAAGGACCTGTACAAAGAAAAAACTACAAGACACTGCTCCAAGAGATAAAAGGGGACACAAGGAAATGGAAACAGGGTTCCTGTTCATGGATGGGGAGAATCAACATTGTCAAAATGGTAATACTCCCTAGAGCTCTGTACAGATTCAATGCAGTCCCTATGAGGATACCGGATGACATTCTTCAAAGAAATTGACCAAACGCCTCCTGAAATTTGTATGGAAAAACCCCCAAGGATAGCTAAAGCAATCCTCAGGAAAAAGAAGATGGGGAGGCATCACCTTTCCCAATTTCAAACTGTACTACAAGGCAGTAGTAATTAAAACAGCATGGTATTGGCTCTGGCGCCATCCAGCCCCGACGCCCAGCAGATCCCCTGCGCTCTTCCCACCAGGTGCGTTCCCGGCGGGGCGGCTGCCCCTGACCACTGGGCTCCAGGAGAAACGGCTCCAGCTTTGTGGAGGGTCCCCACCCGCACCCATCGGCGCAGGAACTCCCGCTGCAAGACCTCCACCCTGACCCCTGACACCCAAAAACCACCCACAGACACCTCAAAATTCAAAACCGCCCGGACGCGCTTAGCGCCGCGCGAATTATATTCTCTCTACCTGACATAACATTAAGCTTTGTCCCCTACACTCTTTGCTATACGTCCCTAGCTGCAAAGTAATTCAGACACCTACTAACTTTACTGGCTAGTCACCCAGAACACTCATTTTCAACCTACGATAGTCATTATGGTAAAGCAGCGCAAAAGTCCTTCAAGCTCTACGATTGAAGTTATTAATACCGATGAATCCACCAATAACGATGAGCTATATAACCTCTCTGAAAAGGAATTTCGTAAGCAACTGTTAAAGATGTACAAGGAAATAAAAGAAACAATGGAATACAAACTCAGTAAAGTACAAGAGGAATTGAGAGCAGAATTGAGTAAATTTCAGACCAAAGTACAAGCAGAAATGACAGATATTAAAAATGAGGTAAGTGAACTGAAAACACAGGAGAAGGCCTCCAAAGCAGAGGTAACAGCTACTGAAGAAAGAATTAGTGATCTCGAAGACGAGGGTTCAGAAATTCTGTAGACAACACCAGAAGATGGAAAAAAAGACTCACAATCAACGAGACAGACTACCAGAGAAAATCGGGATGAAGCCAAAAGGAACAACATACGCATCATTGGGGTCCCAGAAGGTCAAGAAGAAAACCCTGATGAAGAAGATACTGTCAAAGCCATCATCGCTGAAAAGTTTCCCGAGCTGAAGAAAGCATGCTCCCAGATACAGGAGGTCCGAGGGATACCAGCTAAAAGAAACCCCAATAAGAATACTCCAAGACACATCCTTATTAAAATGACAAAAACGATAGACAGAGATAGAATACTGAAAGCAGCAAGATCAAAGAAGGAAATCACATACAAAAGGAGCATCCCTGAGATTTACAGCAGACTTCTCAGATGAAACACTCCAAGCCCGAAAACAATGGTGGGATATAGTGAAAAGACTCAATGAACTCCAGGCCTCACCAAGAATTCTTTACCCAGCTAGACTTACTTTCAGATGCGAAGGAAAGATACACAACTTCATGGATAAACAACAACTCAAGAAATTCATAGACTCAAAACCAACTCTAAAAGAAGGATTGAAGGGTCTATTGTAAAATAAGACAACCCAAAACCACAACAACGTTAAACAGAAAGATGGCACAAAAATCCAATGACAATAATCTCGCTCAAGGTCAACGGTCTAAATGCACCAATTAAGAGACACAGGGTGGCAAAATGGATTAAAAAACTGAATCCAACATTCTGCTGCCTACAAGAAACACATCTGAATAACCAGAGCAAACACAGACTCAAAGTCAAAGGCTGGAAGACCATTCTCCACGCAAACAACCCCTCCAAAAAGGCGGGTGTGGCCATACTCGTATCTGACAATATAGATTTCAGGCTGAAAAAGGTCAAAAAGGGACAATGAAGGCCATTTCTTAATAATTAAGGGGTATGTATACCAGGAAGAAATCACACTGCTAAACATATATGCGCCAAACGAGGGGCCAGCAAAATACTTAAACGACTATTAATAGACCTCAAAGAAGACATTAACAGTAGCACAATAATAGTCGGAGACTTCAACACTGCCTTATCGACTATGGATAGATCGACGAGGCTGAAACTCACCAGGGAAATACTGGACCTGAAGGAAGAAATAGAAGAGAAAGAGAGCTGGTTGATATATACAGGGCTTTTCATCCCAAAAAAGCTGAATACACATTTTTTTCAGTGCACATGGAACATACTCCAAGATAGACCATATACTGAGCCACAAAGCATACCTCAACAAAATAAAAAAGATTGAAATTGTGTCGACTATCTTTTCAGATCACGATGCACTGAAAATAGTAGTGAACCATACACAGAAGCAGGGAGCTAAACCAAACACCTGGAAACTAAACAGCTCACTGCTGAACAACAAATGGGTCATAGAAGAAATCAAACAGGAAATCAAAAGATTCCTAGAAACAAATGACAATGAAGATACCAACTATCAGAACTTGTGGGACACAGCAAAAGCTGTGTTAAGAGGAAAGTTCATAGCTCTGCAAGCATTCATCAGGAAAGAAGAAAGGGCCCATATAAATAACCTGACCTCACAGCTGAAAATATTAGAAAAAAGACCAACAAGGGAAGCCCAACCCAGGCAGAAGGAAGGAAATAGTGAAACTTAGGGAGGAAATCAACGAGCTGGAAACCAAAAAAAACAATCCGAAAGATTAATGAAACCAAGAGCTGGTTTTTTTTGAAAAAATTAAACAAGATCGACAAGCCACTGGCAAGACTTGTAAGGACAGGGAAAGAGAGAACCCAAATAAACAGAATCAGAAATGAAAATGGTGACATCACAACAGAAAAAAACAGAAATACAAAAGATCATCAGAGGTTATTTTGAGAACCTGTATGCCACAAAACATGAGAACCTAGAAGAAATGGATAAATTCCTGAAGTCCTATAACCTCCCACGATTGAAACAAGAAGACCTCCAATACCTAAATAAGCCTATCACCATCGGGGAAATTGAAACAGTAATTAAAAGTCTGCCCAAACACAAAAGCCCAGGTCCAGATGGGTTCACTGGCGAATTCTACCAAACCTTTAAGGAGGACCTACTGCCAGTCCTGTTCAAGCTCTTCCAGGAAATAGAAGAAACAGAAACACTCCCAAACAGCTTTTACGAGGCACATATCACCCTGATACCCAAAGCAGGGAGAGACAATACAAAGAAGGAAAATTACAGACCAATCTCCTTGATGAACACAGATGCTAAGATCTTCAACAAAATACTAGCAAACAGAATCCAAAGACTCATCAAAAGATCATACATCATGACCAAGTAGGATTCATCCCGGGAATGCAAGGATGGTTCAACATTCGCAAATCAATCAACATAATACATCATATCAATAAGAGAAAAAAATAAAAACCATATGGTCCTATCGATAGATGCAGAAAAAAGCATTTGACAAGATCCAGCACCCATTCATGATTAAAAGCCCTCCAGAAAATGGGAATTGAAGGAAGCTTCCTCAAGATAGTCAAAGCCATCTACCAAAAGCCCACAGCGAGTATCATTCTCAATGGGGGAAAAATTGAAAGCCTTCCCCTTAAGATCAGGAACACGACAAGGTTGCCCTCTCTCACCTCTTTTATTCAATATAGTACTGGAGGTACTTCGCCATAGCAATCAGAGAAGAAAAAGGACATTAAGGGCACCCAGATAGGCAAGGAAAGAAATCAAGCTATCATTATTTGCAGATGACATGATATTATACCTAGAGAACCCTAAACTCTCGACCCAAAAAACTCTTAGAAACAATAGATATGTATAGTAGAGTGGCAGGGTACAAAATCAATACCCAAAAGTCGGTGGCTTTCCTATACACAAATAACGAAAGAGAAGAAAGGGATATTAAGAAATCGATTCCATTCACAATTGTGCCACAGAAAATCAAATACCTAGGAATCAGCTTAACCAAGTGTGTAAAGGACCTATACAAAGAGAACTACAAGACACTGCTTCAAGAAATAAAAAGAGGACACGAGGAAATGGAAACACATTCCCTGCTCATGGATGGGGAGAATTAACATTGTCAAGATGGTAATACTCCCTAGGAGCTTTGTACAGATTCAATGCGGTTCCTATAAGGATTCCCATGACATTCTTTAAAGAAATTGACCAAACACTCCTGAAATTCGTATGGAATAATAAGCCCCCACGGATAGCTAAAGCAATCCTTGGGAAGAAGAAGATGGGAGGCATCACCTTTCCCAACCTCAAACTGTACTACAAAGCAGCAGTAATTAAAACAGCGTGGTACTGGAATAAAAACAGACCTGTGGACCTATGGAATAGAGTTGAGTATCCTGACACCCACCCTCAAAGACATGATCAGTTAATCTTTGATAAAGGTGCAAAAGAGTCCAAACTGGAGTAAGGAAAGCCTCTTCAACAAGTGGTGCTGGGAAAACTGGACAGCTACATGTAAAAAAATGAATTTGGACCTGTGTCTAACACCTTGCACAAAAATCAGATCAAAATGGATTAAAGATCTCAATATCAGACCTGAATCCATAAAGTACGTTGAAGAAAATATAGGAAAAACCCTCCACGACATTGAAGCTAAAGACATCTTCAAAGGTGAAACACCATTAACAAAGCAACTAGAAGAAAATATAAACATATGGGACTACATGAAACTGAAGAGCTTCTGCACCTCGAAAAGAAACAGTGACCAAGATAGAAAGACAGTCCACAGAATGGGAAAGAATATTCACCCAATACCCATCTGATAAGGGGTTAATATCCAGGATATATCAGGCACTGGTACAGCTATATAAGAAAAAAAACAGCCAACCCCATTAGAAAATGGGGAGAGGAGATGAACAGAAACTTTGACAAGGAAGAAATTCCGAATGGCCAAAAGGCATATGAAAAAATGCTCATCATCACTAATCATCAGAGAGATGCAAATCAAAACAACAATGAGATATCACCTCACACCACAGAGAATGGCCCATATCCAAAAGGGTAAAAGCAACAAGTGCTGGCGTGGATGTGGGGAAAAAGGGGACTCTCATACATTGTTGGTGGGAATGTCGACTTGTACAACCTTTCTGGAAAACAATATGGACATTCCTCCAAAGACTAGAAATTGAGCTCCCCTTTGACCCAGCCATACCAGCTCCTGGGAATATACCCTGGAAGAAGCCAAAAACACACAGCGGGAAACACAATCCGCACTTTTTATTTTCATAGCAGCACTATTCACAATAGCCAGAACCTGGAAACAACCAGTATGCCCGAGAACTGATGACTGGATAAAGAAACTGTGGTACATCTACACAATGGAATACTATGCAGCTGTCAGGAAAAAATGAAGTTATGAAATTTTGCCTATAAATGGATGGACATGGAAAGAATCATGTTGAGTGAAATTAGTCAGAAGGAAAGAGAGAGACATAGAATGACTGCATTTATTTGCATGGACATAAATATACCAGGTGATCTTACCAAAAGTGGAAATTACCACAAGCGTGTGGGAGTCAGAGGTTGGTTTAGATAGAGAAGGGAACATGAGTGAATAAATGTCAAAAGGTTCTGATACCAACATAGAACTGAGCATTAAATACAGACAAAAAAATGCAAATGATGGCTTCTAAGTGTACTGTAGTGCAACCCACAATGTGTGGGAGGGGAGGAGAGAGAGAGGGAGAGGAGAGGAGATAAAGAACCTGCCATTTAGGCGGGATGTGGGAGGGGAGGGAATTGGGGACATGGGTGGTGGCTGAGGGCACTGGTGGAGGGCGGGGTGCTGGAACACATGTGGTGACCGAAACCCCCAAGCGTGAACAACGTTGTAATTGTATATCTCACGGTGGTATAATAAAATGTTAAAAAAAAAAAA
>JAJIBD010024654.1:0-24125 GCA_021461705.1 Cryptotis parvus | reverse complement strand
TTTGTTTGGGAAGACAAATGTCTTCCTAATGACATCTGTTTAGTATAATGTCATTATGCTAGATTTAGATAATGACATTTATGTAATATAAAGCATTAAAAAAAATCATTTTTGTATACCCTGAGTGTCTATGGAGGGTGAACAAGGTTGGCCAAATCGAATTTTAAATGCACACTTTGAAACAACTAATTCTGCACCTTCATCCCTCATTTTAGATTAAAAAAAGGAAGCGTATAAAGCCAAAGGATGTAATTATCATTTGTGTATAAACTAAAATATATAGATGAAGTTAAATTATTCAGTGTGGATCTTAATTGCATAATATAAATCCTTGGGATTAAAGGTATTTTAGGATGACTGATATTCCATTGGATTTTGAATAAAGCCATAATACCCCAGAAGGAATTCAGGTCAGTTGTCAAAGATCATTAGAACATTTGGTCTATTTGCCCACAATTTCACCATAGTGATACTTATGATTCTAAGAGTCTCATATTATTGTAAAAGAAAAGGTTTTTTTTTGTGTGTGTGTTTTCCCAGGATCCATTCTTTTTTTTATTTTATTTTTTTATTTTAAATTTTTTATTTTTACAATTACAAAGATATACAATTAAAAAGTTCATATTTGGGTTTTGGTCATACAGTGTTGCAGCACCCATCCCACCACCAGTGCCCATCTCCCACCACCAACGTCCCCGGTTCCCTCCCCCCCCCCCCAGCCCTCCTCCATGGCAGGTTCTTTATTTCTTTCCCATTTCTCTCTCTTTATCTTTTCCTTCCCTCCAGACTATGGATTATAGAACATACATTAAAGGGTTGTCATGTGTATCTTTTGCCTCTATTTAATGCTCAGTTCTAGGTTGGCATAAGTACCCTCAACAATTGTTAGCACACTGTTCCATTTTCTGTCTTACCTAGCCTCTGACTCCCACCACGTTTGTGATAATTTCCACCTTTGACAGGACCTCCTGATGTATGTTTCACTTGACCTTGGATATTGGTATAATAATATGTACCTATATATTTATGTTATGCAGATAAATGCAGTCATTCTGTATCTGTCTCTCTCCCTCTGGCTAATTTCGTTCAACATAATCTTCTCCATGTCCATCCATTTGTAGGCAAATTTTATAACTTCATTTTTCCTAACAGCTGCATAGTATTCCATTGTGTAGATGTACCAAAGCTTTTTATCCAGTCATCGATTTTCGGGCACTCTGGTTGCTTCCAGATTCTGGCTATTGTGAATAATGCTGCTATGAACATAAAAGTAGGGATGGTGTTTCCGCTGCATATTTTTGGCTTCCCAGAGTAGATTCCCAGGAGTGGTATGGCTGGGTCAAATGGGAGTTCAATTCTAGTCTTTGGAGGAATGTCCATATTGTTTTCCAGAAAGGCTGTACCAGCCGGCATTCCCACCAACAATGGATGAGTGTCCCCTTTTCCCCACATCCACGCCAGCACTTATTGTTCTTGTTCTTTTGAATATGTGCGAGTCTCTGTGGTGTAAAGTGGTATCTCGGCTTCAGGGGACTGCCTCCACTCCCCATAGGTGTGTGTGTGTGATTCTTGCGTCTCTACGGACCCCAAGACTGCCCCAGGGAAGAGCCGGAAACTCCATCAACGGGAACCAAGGCAAAGTGCCTTGGTTCCAGCCCGACCAACCCTAGCGCCCTGAGCTTCCAGGGACCGCCTCCACTCCCCACAGGTGTGTGTGTGTGTGATTCTTGCGTCTCCGCTGGACCCCAAGCTGCCCCAGGGAAGAGCGGAAACTCCATCAACGGGAACCAATGCCTCTGCCTTGGTTCCAGCCCGACCGACCCTAGTGCCCTGAGCTTCCAGGGACCGCCTCCACTCCCCACAGGTGTGTGTGTGATTCTTGCGTCTCCGCGGACCCCAAGCTGCCCCAGGGAAGAGCGGAAACTCCATCAACGGGAACCAAGGCAAAGTGCCTTGGTTCCAGCCCGGACCGACCCTTTGGCGCCTGAGCTTCTGGGAACATCCGAAACTCAAAACGCGCAGGACGCTAGGCGCCGTCCGCGACCCTCTCACTACCTACCTTGCATGAGGTACCAGTGAACCTTGGTTCCTACATCCTTGCCACCCACCCAAACTGTGGAAACAGACCAGACACCTTCTAACTGCACTATCTAGTCACCCAAGAACTCACAGTTACAACCTACAATAGTCATAATGGTAAAGCAACGCAAAATTCTATCAAGCTCTGTGAGTGAAGTCACTAGTCCAGATGAGTCTAGCAATACCAATGAGTTGCATAACCTATCTGAAAAAGAATTTCGGAAAGAACTGTTAAGGATTCAAAAGGAATTCAAAGAAGCAATGGAATGCAAAATCAATAAAATACAAGAGGACATGAGAGAAGAAGTGAGGAAAATGCAAAGCGAAATGACAGATATTAAAAATGAGGTAAAATGAAATAAAAAACACGGTGGAAGGCCATTATAGCAGAATAGTAGCTACTGAAGAAAGAATTAGTGATCTCGAAGACGAGTTCCAAAGATTCTCTACACAACACCAGAAGATAGAAAAAGGTTCACAATTACCGAACAGACAACAAGAGATAATCGGGATGAAGCCAGAAGAAACAACATACGGATCATTGGGGTCCCAGAAGGGCAAGAAGAAAACCCTGATGAAGAAGAAACTGTCAAAGCCATCATTGCTGAAAAGTTCCCGGAACTAAAGAATGCTTGCCTCAAGATCCAAGAGGCCCGTAGGATACCAGCTAAAAGAAACCCCAACAAGAATACTCCAAGACACATCTTAATAAAAATGACAAAAACTATAGATAGGGATAGAATACTGAAAGCAGCAAGATCAAAGAAGGAAATCACATACAAAGGAACATCTCTAAGATTTACAGCAGACTTCTCTGATGAAACACTCCGAGCCCGAAAACAATGGTGGGATATTGCGAAAAGGCTCAATGAACTGCAGGCTTCACCAAGAATTCTTTATCCGGCCAGGCTCACATTCAGATATGAAGGAAAGATACACAACTTCATGGATAAGCAACAACTCAGGAACTTCATGGACTCAAAACCAACTTTAAAAGAAGGACTGAAGGGCCCACTCTAATGCGACCAAACCCATAAGCACAACAAACATAAAAAGAAAGATGGCACAAAATCCAATGACAATAATCTCTCTCAATGTCAATGGTCTAAATGCACCAATTAAGAGACACAGAGTGACAAAATGGATTAAAAAATTGAACCCAACATTCTGCTGTGTACAAGAAATGCATCTGAATAAGCAGGAACAAACACAGACTCAGAGTCAAAGGTTGGAAGACCATTCTCCATGCAAACAACTCCTCCAAAAAAGGCTGGTGTGGCCATATTAGTATCAGATAATATAGACTTCAGGCTGAAAAAGATTAGAAGGGACAACGAAGGCCACTTCTTATTAATTAAGCGGGTATGTACACCAGGAAGAAATTACACTACTAAACATATATGCACCCAACGAGGGGCCAGCAAAAATACATAAAACAACTGCTAAGAGACCTCTAAGAATACATTAACAGCAGCACAATAATAGTTGGAGACTTCCAACACTGCTCTATCAACGATGGATAGATCAACAAGACTGAAACTCACCAAGGAAATATTGGACCTGAAGGAAGAAATGGAAGAAAGAGAGCTACTGGATATATACAGGGCTTTTCATGCCAAAAAAGCTGAATACACATTTTTCTCTAGTGCACATGGAACATTCTCCAAGATAGACCACATGCTGACCCACAAAGCATACCTCAATAAAATTAAAAAGATAGAAATTGTGTCAGCTATCTTTTCAGACCATGATGCACTGAAAATGGAAGTTAACCGTACACAGAAACAGGGAGTCAAACCAAACACCTGGAAACTGAACAGCTCACTGCTGAACAACAAATGGGTCATAGAAGAAATCAAACAGGAAATCCAAAGATTTCTGGAAACAAATGAAAATGAAGATACCAATTATAAGAACTTGTGGGACACGGCAAAAGCCGTGTTAAGAGGGAAGTTTATAGCTCTGCAAGCATTCATCAGGAAACAAGAAAGGGCCCACATATATAACCTGACTACACAGCTGAAGACATTAGAAAAAGACCAACAAAAGGAGCCCAATCCAGGCAGAAAAAAGGAAATAATAAAACTTAGAGAGGAAATCAATGAGTTGGAAACCAAAAGACAATCCAAAAGATTAATGAAACCAAGAGCTGGTTTTTTGAAAAAATAAACAAGATTGACAAACCATTGGCAAGACTTGTAAGGACAGGGAAAGAGAAAACCCAAATAAACAGAATCAGAAATAAAAAGGGTGACATCACAACAGAAACCACAGAAATCCAAAAGATCATCAGAGATTACTTTGAGAGCCTGTATGCCGTGAAACATGAGAATCTAGAAGAAATGGATCAATTCCTGAAGTCCTATAACCTCCCACGGCTGAAACAAGAAGACCTCCAATACCTGAATAAACCCATCACCATCGAGGAAATAGAAACAGTAATTAAAAGTCTGCCCAAACACAAAAGCCCAGGTCCAGACGGATTCCCTAGTGAACTCTACCAAACCTTTAAGGAGGACCTACTGCCAGTCCTTTTCAAGCTCTTCCAGGAAATAGAAGAAACAGAAACACTCCCAAACAGCTTCTACGAGGCACATATCACCCTGATACCCAAAGCAGGGAGAGACAACACAAAGAAAGAAAACTACAGACCAATATCCCTGATGAACACGGATGCTAAGATCTTCAACAAAATACTAGCAAACAGAATCCAAAGACTCATCAAGAATATTATACATCATGACCAAGTAGGATTCATCCCGGAATGCAAGGATGGTTCAACATTCGCAAGTCAATCAACATAATACATCATATCAATAAGAGAAAAAATAAAAACCATATGATCCTATCAATAGACGCAGAGAAAGCATTTGACAAGATCCAGCACCCGTTCATGATTAAAACCCTCCAGAAAATGGGAATTGAAGGGACTTTCCTCAAGATAGTTACAGCCATCTACCAAAAGCCCAAAGCAAGCATCATTCAAATGGGGAAAAGTTGAAAGCCTTCCCCCTGAGATCAGGGACAAGACAAGGTTGCCCCCTCTCACCTCTTTTATTCAATATAGTACTGGAAGTACTTGCCATAGCAATCAGAGAAGAAAAAGGACATCAAGGGCATCCAGATAGGCAAGGAAGAAGTCAAGCTATCATTATTTGCAGATGACATGATATTATACCTAGAGAACCCTAAACTCTCTACCAAAAAACTCCTAGAAACAATAGATGCATATAGTAGAGTGGCAGGATACAAAATCAACACCCAAAAGTCGGTGGCTTTCCTATATACAAATAACAAAAAGAGAAGAAAAGGATATTAAGGAAACTATTCCATTCACAATTGTGCCACAGAAAATCAAATACCTAGGAATCAACTTACCCAAGTATGTAAAGGACCTGTACAAAGAAAACTACAAGACACTGCTCCAAGAGATAAAAAGAGGACACAAGGAAATGGAAACAGGTTCCCTGTTCATGGATGGGGAGAATCAACATTGTCAAAATGGTAATACTCCCTAGAGCTCTGTACAGATTCAATGCAGTCCCTAGGAGGATACCGATGACATTCTTCAAAGAAATTGACCAAACGGCTCCTGAAATTTGTATAAACCCCCCAAGGATAGCTAAAAGCAATCCTCAGGAAAAAGAAGATGGGAGGCATCACCTTTCCCAATTTCAAACTGTACTACAAGGCAGTAGTAATTAAAACAGCATGGTATTGGCTCTGACGCCATCCAGCCCCGACGCCCAGCAGATCCCTGCGCTCTTCCCACCAGGTGCGTTCCCATGCGGCGGCTGCCCTGACCACTGGGCTCCAGGAGAAACGGCTCCAGCTTTGTGGAGGGTCCCCACCCGCACCCATCGGCGCAGGAACTCCCGCTGCAAGACCTCCACCCTGACCCCCTGACACCCAAACCACCCACAGACACCTCAAAAATTCAAAACCTGCCCGGACGCCGCTAGCGCGTCCGCAGGAATATACTCTCTCTACCTGACATAACATTAAGCTTTGTCCCCTACACTCTTTGCTATACGTCCCTAGCTGCAAAGTAATTCAGACACCTACTAACTTTACTGGCTAGTCACCCAGAACACTCATTTTCAACCTACGATAGTCATTATGGTAAAGCAGCGCAAAAGTCCTTCAAGCTCTACGATTGAAGTTATTAATACCGATGAGTCCACCAATAACGATGAGCTATATAACCTCTCTGAAAAGGAATTTCGTAAGCAACTGTTAAAGATGTACAAGGAAATAAAAGAAACAATGGAATACAAACTCAGTAAAGTACAAGAGGAATTGAGAGCAGAATTGAGTAAATTTCAGACCAAAGTACAAGCAGAAATGACAGATATTAAAAATGAGGTAAGTGAACTGAAAAACACAGGAGAAGGCCTCCAAAGCAGAGTAACAGCTACTGAAGAAAGAATTAGTGATCTCGAAGACGAGGTTCAGAAATTCTGTAGACAACACCAGAAGATGGAAAAAAAGACTCACAATCAACGAGCAGACTACCAGAGAAAATCGGGATGAAGCCAAAAGGAACAACATACGCATCATTGGGGTGCCAGAAGGTCAAGAAGAAAACCCTGATGAAGAAGATACTGTCAAAGCCATCATCGCTGAAAAGTTTCCCGAGCTGAAGAAAGCATGCTCCCAGATACAGGAGGTCCGAAGGATACCAGCTAAAAAGAAACCCCAATAAGAATACTCCAAGACACATCCTTATTAAAATGACAAAAACGATAGACAGAGATAGAATACTGAAAGCAGCAAGATCAAAGAAGGAAATCACATACAAAGGAGCATCCCTGAGATTTACAGCAGACTTCTCAGATGAAACACTCCAAGCTCGAAAACAATGGTGGGATATAGTGAAAAAGACTCAATGAACTCCAGGCCTCACCAAGAATTCTTTACCCAGCTAGACTTACTTTCAGATGCGAAGGAAAGATACACAACTTCATGGATAAACAACAACTCAAGAAATTCATAGACTCAAAACCAACTCTAAAAGAAGGATTGAAGGGTCTATTGTAAAATAAGACAACCCAAAAACCACAACAACGTTAAACAGAAAGATGGCACAAAAATCCAATGACAATAATCTCGCTCAAGGTCAACGGTCTAAATGCACCAATTAAGAGACACAGGGTGGCAAAATCGATTAAAAAACTGAATCCAACATTCTGCTGCCTACAAGAAACACATCTGAATAACCAGAGCAAACATAGACTCAAAGTCAAAGGCTGGAAGACCATTCTCCACGCAAACAACCCCTCCAAAAAAGGCGGGTGTGGCCATACTCGTATCTGACAATATAGATTTCAGGCTGAAAAAGATCAAAAGGGACAATGAAGGCCATTTCTTAATAATTAAGGGGTATGTATACCAGGAAGAAATCACACTGCTAAACATATATGCGCCAAACGAGGGGTCAGCAAAATACTTAAAACGACTATTAATAGACCTCAAAGAAGACATTAACAGTAGCACAATAATAGTCGGAGATTTCAACACTGCCTTATCGACTATGGATATATCGACGAGGCTGAAACTCACCAGGGAAATACTGGACCTGAAGGAAGAAATAGAAGAAAGAGAGCTGGTTGATATATACAGGGGTTTTCATCCCAAAAAAGCTGAATACACATTTTTTTCCAGTGCACATGGAACATACTCCAAGATAGACCATATACTGAGCCACAAAGCATACCTCAATAAAATAAAAAAGATTGAAATTGTGTCGACTATCTTTTCAGATCACGATGCACTGAAAATAGTAGTGAACCATACACAGAAGCAGGGAGCTAAACCAAACACCTGGAAAATAAACAGCTCACTGCTGAACAACAAATGGGTCATAGAAGAAATCAAACAGGAAATCAAAAGATTCTTAGAAACAAATGACAATGAAGATACCAACTATCAGAACTTGTGGGACACAGCAAAAGCTGTGTTAAGAGGAAAGTTCATAGCTCTGCAAGCATTCATCAGAAAAGAAGAAAGGGCCCATATAAATAACCTGACCTCACAGCTGAAAATATTAGAAAAAGACCAACAAGGGAAGCCCAACCCAGGCAGAAGGAAGGAAATAGTGAAACTTAGGGAGGAAATCAACGACCTGGAAACCAAAAAAAACAATCCGAAAGATTAATGAAACCAAGAGCTGGTTTTTTGAAAAAATTAAACAAGATTGACAAGCCACTGGCAAGACTTGTAAGGACAGGGAAAGAGAGAACCCAAATAAACAGAATCAGAAATGAAAATGGTGACATCACAACAGAAAAAACAGAAATACAAAAGATCATCAGAGGTTATTTTGAGAACCTGTATGCCACAAAACATGAGAACCTAGAAGAAATGGATAAATTCCTGAAGTCCTATAACCTCCCACGATTGAAACAAGAAGACCTCCAATACCTAAATAAGCCTATCACCATCGGGGAAATTGAAACAGTAATTAAAAGTCTGCCCAAACACAAAAGCCCAGGTCCAGATGGGTTCACTGGCGAATTCTACCAAACCTTTAAGGAGGACCTACTGCCAGTCCTGTTCAAGCTCTTCCAGGAAATAGAAGAAACAGAAACACTCCCAAACAGCTTCTACGAGGCACATATCACCCTGATACCCAAAGCAGGGAGAGACAATACAAAGAAGGAAAATTACAGACCAATCTCCTTGATGAACACAGATGCTAAGATCTTCAACAAAATACTAGCAAACAGAATCCAAAGACTCATCAAAAAGATCATACATCATGACCAAGTAGGATTCATCCCGGAATGCAAGGATGGTTCAACATTCGCAAATCAATCAACATAATACATCACATCAATAAGAGAAAAAAATAAAAACCATATGGTCCTATCGATAGATGCAGAAAAAGCATTTGACAAGATCCAGCACCCATTCATGATTAAAACCCCCAGAAAATGGGAATTGAAGGAAGCTTCCTCAAGATAGTCAAAGCCATCTACCAAAAGCCCACAGCGAGTATCATTCTCAATGGGGAAAAATTGAAAGCCTTCCCCTTAAGATCAGGAACACGACAAGGTTGCCCTCTCTCACCTCTTTTTATTCAATATAGTACTGGAGGTACTCGCCATAGCAATCAGAGAAGAAAAGGACATTAAGGGCACCCAGATAGGCAAGGAAGAAATCAAGCTTATCATTATTTGCAGATGACATGATATTATACCTAGAGAACCCTAAACTCTCGACCCAAAAAACTCTTAGAAACAATAGATAGGTATAGTAGAGTGGCAGGGTACAAAATCAATACCCAAAAGTCGGTGGCTTTCCTATACACAAATAACGAAAGAGAAGAAAGGGATATTAAGAAATCGATTCCATTCACAATTGTGCCACAGAAAATCAAATACCTAGGAATCAGCTTAACCAAGTGTGTAAAGGATCTATACAAAGAGAACTACAAGACACTGCTTCAAGAAATAAAAGAGGACACGAGGAAATGGAAACACATTCCCTGCTCCTGGATGGGGAGAATTAACATTGTTAAGATGGTAATACTCCCTAGAGCTTTGTACAGATTCAATGCGGTTCCTATAAGGATTCCCATGACATTCTTTAAAGAAATTGACCAAACACTTCTGAAATTCGTATGGAATAATAAGCCCCCACGGATAGCTAAAGCAATCCTTGGGAAGAAGAAGATGGGAGGCATCACCTTTCCCAACCTCAAACTGTACTACAAAGCAGCAGTAATTAAAACAGCGTGGTACTGGAATAAAAACAGACCGGTGGACCTATGGAATAGAGTTGAGTATCCTGACACCCACCCTCAAAGACATGATCAGTTAATCTTTGATAAAGGTGCAAAGAGTCCAAACTGGAGTAAGGGAAAGCCTCTTCAACAAGTGGTGCTGGGAAAACTGGACAGCTACATGTAAAAAATGAATTTGGACCTGTGTCTAACACCTTGCACAAAAATCAGTTCAAAATGGATTAAAGATCTCAATGTCAGACCTGAATCCATAAAGTACGTTGAAGAAAATATAGGAAAAACCTCCTACCGACATCGATGCTAAAGACATCTTCAAAGGTGAAACACCATTAACAAAGCAACTAGAAGAAAATATAAATATATGGGACTACATGAAACTGAAGAGCTTCTGCACCTCGAAAGAAACAGTGACCAAGATAGAAAGACAGTCGACAGAATGGGAAAGAATATTCACCCAATACCCATCTGATAAGGGGTTAATATCCAGGATATATCAGGCACTGGTACAGCTATATAAGAAAAAACAGCCAACCCCATTAGAAAATGGGGAGAGGAGATGAACAGAAACTTTGACAAGGAAGAAATCCGAATGGCCAAAAAGGCATATGAAAAAATGCTCATCATCACTAATCATCAGAGAGATGCAAATCAAAACAACAATGAGATATCACCTCACACCACAGAGAATGGCCCATATCCAAAAGGGTAAAAGCAACAAGTGCTGGCGTGGATGTGGGGAAAAGGGGACTCTCATACACTGTTGGTGGGAATGTCGACTTGTACAACCTTTCTGGAAAACAATATGGACATTCCTCCAAAGACTAGAAATTGAGCTCCCCTTTGACCCAGCCATACCGCTCCTGGGAATATACCCTGGAAAGCCAAAACGCACAGCAGGGAAACACAATCCGCACTTTTATTTTCATAGCAGCACTGTTCACAATAGCCAAAACCTGGAAACAACCAGTATGCCCGAGAACTGATGACTGGATAAAGAAACTGTGGTACATCTACACAATGGAATACTATGCAGCTGTCAGAAAAAAATGAAGTTATGAAATTTTGCTATAAATGGATGGATATGGAAAGAATCATGTTGAGTGAAATTAGTCAGAAGGAAAGAGAGAGACATAGAATGACTGCATTTATTTGCATGGCATAAATATACTAGGTGAACTTACCAAAAGTGGAAATTACCACAAGCGTGTGGGAGTCAGAGGTTGGTTTAGATAGAGAAGGGAACATGAGTGAATAAATGTCTAAAGTTCTGATACTAACATAGAACTGGAGCATTAAAGATACAGACAAAAAAATGCAAATGATGGCTTCTAAGTGTACGTAGTGCAACCCACAATGTGTGGGAGAAGGAGGAGAGAGAGAGGGAGAGAGAGAGGAGATAAAGAACCTGCCATTTAGGCGGGATGTGGGAGGGGGAGGGAATTGGGGACATGGGTGGTGGCTGAGGGGCACTGGTGGAGGGCGGGGGCTGGAACACTATGTGACCGAAACCCCCAAGCGTGAACAACGTTGTAATTGTATATCTCACGGTGGTATAATAAAATGTTAAAAAAAAAAAACAGCATGGTATAGGAATAAAAACAGACCTGTGGACCTATGGAATAGAATTGAGTATACTGACACCCAACCTCAAACACATGATCATTTAATCTTTGATAAAGGTGCAATGAGTCTAAAATGGAGTAAGGAAAGCCTCTTCAACAAGTGGTGTTGGGAAAACTGGGCAGCAACATGTAAAAAAATGAATTTGGACCTGTGTCTAACACCATGCACAAAAATCAGATCAAAATGGATTAAAGATCTCAATATCAGACTTGAATCCATAAAGTACATTGAAGAAAATATAGGAAAAACCCTCCACGACATCGAAGCTAAAGGCATCTTCAAAGGTGAAACATCACTAACAAAGCAACTAGAAGAAAACATAAACATATGGGACTACATGAAACTAAAAAAGCTTCTGCACCTCAAAAGAAACAGTGACTAAGATACAAAAGCAGTCCACAGAATGGGAAAGAATATTCACCCAATACCCATCTGATAAGGGGTTAATATCCAGGATATATCAGGCACTGGTAGAACTTTACAAGAAGAAAACAAACAACCCCATCAAAAAATGGGGAGAAGAAATGAACAGAAACTTCAGCAAGGAAGAAATTCGAATGGCAAAAAAACATATGAAAAAATGCTCATCATCACTAATCATCAGAGAGATGCAAATCAAAACAACAATGAGATACCACTTTACACCACAGAGACTGGCACATATTCAAAAGAGCAAGAACAATAAGTGCTGGCGTGGATGTGGGGAAAAGGGGACACTCATCCATTGTTGGTGGGAATGCCGGCTGGTACAGCCTTTCTGGAAAACAATATGGACTTTCCTCCAAAGACTAGAAATTGAACTCCCATTTGACCCAGCCATACCACTCCTGGGAATCTACTCTGGGAAACCAAAAATACGCAGCGGAAACACCATCCCTACTTTTATGTTCATAGCAGCATTATTCACAATAGCCAGAATCTGGAAGCAACCAGAGTGCCCGAAAATCGATGACTGGATAAAGAAACTTTGGTACATCTACACAATGGAATACTATGCAGCTGTTAGGAAAAATGAAGTTATAAAATTTGCCTATAAATGGATGGACATGGAGAAGATTATGTTGAGCGAAATTAGCCAGAAGGAGAGAGACAGATACAGAATGACTGCATTTATTTGCATGGCATAAATATATATGTACATATTATGATACCAATATCCAAGGTCAAGTGAAGCATATATCGGGAGGTCTTGTCAAAGGTGGAAATTATCACAAACGTTTGGGAGTCAGAGTTTAGGTAAGACAGAAAATGGAACAGGGTGCTAATAATAGTCGAGGGTACTAATGCCAACCTAGAACTGAGCATTAAAGGAGGCAAAAGGATTCACATGACAACCTTTTAATGTATGTTCTGTAATCCATAGTCTGGAAGGGAAGGAAAAGAGAGAGAGAGAGAAAGGCAAAGAAATAAAGAACCTGCCATGGAGCAGGGCTGGGGAAGGGGGGAGGGAACCGGGGACGTTGGTGGTGGGAGATGGGCACTGGTGGAGGGACGGGTGCTGAAACACTGTATGACCAAAACCCAAACATGAACTTTTTAATTGTATATCTTTTTATTTGTATGGAGATGGGCACTGGTGGAGGGACGGGTGCTGAAACACTGTATGACCAAAACCCAAACATGAACTTTTTAATTGTATATCTTTTATTTGTATATCTCACGGTGGTATAATAAAATACTTAAAAAAAAGTGGTATCTCATTGTTGTTTTGATTTGCATCTCTCTGATGATTAGTGATGATGAGCATTTTTTCGTATGTTTTTTGGCCATTCGAATTTCTTCCTTGCTGAATTTTCTGTTCATTTCTTCTCTCCATTTTTTGATGGGGTTGTTTGTTTTCTTCTTGTAAAGTTCTACCAGTGCCTGTTATATCCTGGATATTAACCCCTTATCAGATGGGAATTGGGTGAATATTCTTTCCCATTTTGTGGTCTGCTTTTGTAACTTAGTCACTGTTTCTTTTGAGGTGCAGAAGCTTTTTAGTTTCATGTAGTCCCATATGTTTATCTTTTCTTCTAGTTGCTTTGTTAGTGATGTTTCATCTTTGAAGATGCCTTTAGCTTCAATGTCATGGAGGGTTACCCGTGGACCTATGGAATAGAATTGAGTATCCTGACACCCAACCTCAAACACATGATCATTTAATCTTTGATAAAGGTGCAACGAGTCTATAATGGAGTAAGGAAAGCCTCTTCAATAAGTGGTGTTGGGAAAACTGGGCAGCGACATGTAAAAATGAATTTGGACCTGTGTCTAACACCATGCACAAAAAATCAGATCAAAGTGGATTAAAGATCTCAATATCAGACTTGAACCCATAAAGTACATTGAACAAAAATATAGAAAAAAGTGTTTTTGTTGTAAGTTCCATTGGTTTATGGGCTTAAGATAATTTATGATTACCCTTATGCAGATTTTTATATTGCTAGAACTGTCTTATAATTCTAGGAAATGTTCCTAACTTTATAATATAATAAGTATCTATGGCTAAAGGCTTGAGGAAAATAATGTTTTCTAGTACGTTAAAGATATAGAGATTTAGCTTCATCCTGAAAGATAAAAAGCAAAATTGACCCTAGATTTCATACTTTAATCCTCTGGTAGTTAATTGAATATTTGTCTTAGCATATTTCAACTTGGCCTTAAAGGGCACTAAATTCATGATTGAAATCAGCAAGGGGAATGTAAAAAAGAAAATCAAACTGCAATTTAAAACTATAGTCTGAAAGAAAAATGACAGGGGTTTAAATAATGGAACAGCATTAGTAGACATGCATTATTTTTTCTACCAGAGTATCAAAGGAAGGTCATGAGAGTGATGAGAGGCAGTAAGATGAAAAAAAAGGCACAGAGTAAGTTACAGGGAACACTCAACACTGCCTAGACTAGAAGGTGGAACATTGTGATACTAAAGAAACTTGTCAATTTTCAGTGCACATTTTTTAATGAAGTGAATGATTCATGGTTACTAGATCTTTCTTCAGTCATTTGTGAATACTAACATGTTCATTATGTTAATATTTAATACATAAATTAAATCTAGGGATAACAAGATAATATAGAATTTTTTTGAAGATCTTTTTAGGATCTTTGAAGATTTTAAAATAGAAGAAAATGAGAAATGTGCATTTCTTCCTTTTACCCTGTAAGAAATTCATTGAAATTCAGATTTTTTCCAAATTTAGAAACTATAATGTAATAATTTTTCTACCTTTTGACTTAAGTATTAAAAAATAGGATATGAAATAATAGTATACTATGAATAAATTTTACAAGAATATTTTTTAATTTTTTTTTTTTTTTTTTTTTTTGCTTTTTGGGTCACACCCGGCGATGCTCAGGGGTTATTCATGGCTCTGCACTCAGAAGTTACTCCTGGCTGTGCTTGGGGGACCATATGGGATGCTGGGATCGAACCCAGGCCGGCCTGGGCTGGCTTCGTGCAAGGCAAACACCCTACCTGCTGGGCTATCACTCCGGCCCAAGAATATTATATTTTATAATATCTTTGAGGGGTAGCAGTAACTTATTTTAGAAATCATTTCTACAGGCAACAATGGATTAAGTGTCTATATAGAAAGGAAAAGATACATTGCAGAGATGTATGGCTCCTGTACATCTACATTGTTAGAGTACACTGCTGGCCAGAGCCTCTGCATCTTGACTGGAGTAACCTCCTGCAGGCTACTTTGTAGATGGGGCCAGGAAAACAGTTTGGATCTGTGACTCTATGTGCCAGAATATCTTACCACGCATTCTATGTAAGCTAGTATAAATATTTTCTCTCATGCTACCATGATCTTTGTGAGACTAGAGAAATCTTACCAGTATATTTATATCACTTCATTGGATCTCTAAATAAATATAGCCATAATTAAATCAGAAATGCTGTATGCATTCTGGCAAGTGAACATGGCCCTCTGTAAATTCTAAAGACTAGGACCCAAAACAGCCCTGAAGACAAGGATCTTGGAGGCTTAGAGAATACATACCTAGCTGTAAAATATCTATGGTACAGATACATGTCTTTTGTATTAATTAATCCTGAGATATGTTTCATCTCAGATGCCCTTCTGAAATTTCTGCATAAGGCCTGCAGGGAAACTTCAAATGCAGACCTTGCCTATGGCAATATTAACATTTCAATGGGACAAGATGAGCTACAGGAGAGGCAAATCTGAAAGAATTGATCTTGACTGCCAGTAATTTGATGTTGATGTGACCAGGTAAGGGCCTACAAGATATAAAAGTAGTAGCTATGTTCCTCTTCTTTCTGCCTGCTTTCTCTGCCTCTGCTCTCGTCCTCTCCATTCTCTGCCCTGTTGAGTCTTAGTACATGGAAAAGGCCATCTTGGCCTAAGATTGTAAACCTACACGTGGTCAAGGCCCAGCTAGGAACCTAAATTTTGGGTGTTTCCTCTAAGGGGTTGTATACCAAAACAAAACAAAACAGAACAAAACAAAAAGCAGGCCAGTAGAGTCTATTACGGGCAGGTCCAAGTACAGGCACGGCCTCTCAAGGTAGGTTTCCCAGGGACGCCGAGTTTCTCTAGAGGAGGCCTCCCCGTCACCGCCCAGGCTCATCACTGTGCCCAGCTCACCAACCCCATACATAGATGCACCGGGTCTACCTCTGCTGCCGGACTTTACCCCTTCAGGTCACTCTTTCTGCTTCTGGGGAGCAACTTATCCCTTGATTCTCTTGCTGCAGGGGCTCTAGAAGGTGCATGCGGGTGCGGCGGGTCTGAGGCCACAGTTCCTTTCCGTGCAGGCTGCGGTGGCTCCAATGTCCGCAGGGGAGTGGGGAGGCATCAGCTCTGCCTTCCAAAGCAGCCCCTAGATACAGCGGGAGACTCGGGGGCTGTATCGCCCGTCCTTCCCTATAGCGAGCACTCCGAAGTTACTGCATCCCTCATCTCCCTTCTGCATCAAGATGGACCCAGCAGGCCACCATAGTCCTAGGGGAAATATAACTGTTTATACCTCGGGAGCGTAACACAACAAAATACGCATCTAACAGCACCGAAGAAGAGATCTCCATTGGAACGTGGTTCCGTTGGTGCGTTGAAGGGAACATGGCGGCGTGTCCTCTTCCTGCCAGCCTCCCTGGGCCGCCTTACGCAGGGTGCAAGGGGCTCACTGGTGGGAAATAGGTTGGAACCACTATCTCGGGGAGCTCCTCCTCTTCGCTTAGGGATTCAAGGGACCCCTCCTCACCCGATGAAGAATTATGGAACCCCACCACCACCCCCTTCGCTTAGGGAAGACTCAGGGGTTGTATATCGCCCCCGACCATCCCTTTAGTGAACACCCCGAGTTACTGCACCCCTCAGCTCCTTTCTGCATCAAGAAGGACCCAGTGAACCACCACAGTTGTAGGGATGAGAAATCAGTTTATTCCTCGGGGAGAGAGACACAGCATAACTTCCTCAGGAATCTTTGGGCTCTACTGAGACGCGGTTCTGGTGCCGGTGCTATTGTGAACCGCACATGGCGGCGTTTCCTCTTTCTCTGCGCGCCTCCCCGGGCAGCCTGATGCAGGGAGGGAAGGGGCTCACCTCTGGGAAAAAGGTGGGGACCACTACGTCGGGAGCTCCTCCTCTTCACTCGGGGGAAAGGGACCCTCCCTTATCGGAGGAGGAATCCTGGGACCCCTCGTCCTCGGCTTCTTCAGTAGGGTTAACTATACAGGGATCCATGCACCGATGTCTGGGCAGAGGCGCAGCCAGATTGTTAAAGGATTTAGCCCTGTAGAGCCTAGGCACCGGGAAAGCCCTGTCCTCCGGGGGGTCTGCCCTGTCCTCATCCCGGTGAATCGCCATGGACTGGACTGAAGAAGAAGTCTGGGCATCGCCCTTGTCGGTCACTGCCCCTCTTTAAGGTGACAATGCGAGGGGGCAGGCTGGCCTTGGGAGGAAGGGGGTGTTCATCCTCCGGGATGGTCACTGCGCCCCTTCTCTCGGGGCACGTAGAGATTAAGTCAGAGTAAGACAGCCGGAGGAGCGGGGATGGAGTGGAGAATTGTCAGGTAGGGCCGCGGAGGTGGCTGGGGGTGAAGGGGTGTCAGGTTGGGGCCTGGATTTGGAGGGAAGGGGAACCCCCCTCTCTGTCCAGACTTGTGGAAGAGGCCTGCACCATCCGCATCAATCCCTGGTGGACGTTGGAGGCGATCGATGGTTGGGATCAACAGCCTGCCAGGACCGAGGAGGGCATCATGGTGACCAATAGATCTAGAGAGAAATGTGTGAAAGTTGGGCACTGCACTGACCGCTGAGACAGACTCTTGTTGGCATTTGGCTAAAAGTGCCATGCTGGTGCCAGTTCTGGTGTCTGAGAAGACACACAAGACGGGTGTGAAGCCAGGATGAGTATGAAACCCATCCATGGAGAGAAACCCCTGGAATAATACCCCCTCCTAGGCCCCTCCTCCGTTCGTCCCAATTGACAGGGTCTCAATCTCCACCCTGTTCCCATCGCTCTAGGCTGCACTGGTCGTGGTTGGCACACAATGGCCTTGGAATTGGATCTGGAGGGAAGGCCAGAGAATAGTCACCTGTCCACGCAGAGCTGGTTGATGCGCTGCTCTCTCCTCATGGTATAATGGATTCTCCTCCCTGGGAAGCAAGAAGGTTCTAGGTCAGGGCAGCAGCAGCAGACCCTCTCGTTCAGGACTCAGAGAGATGCCAGGCCAACTCCGTGCCTGAGAGTCACACAGTTCTGTCCGCACACTCAAAGGCCAAAACTCATCCAAGTGCCTTCTTCCAGGATAAAGGCCCTTCAAACCATGTCTTGGGACTTCAGAATCTCCAGAAATCCCAACAGTTCCCTCCAGGATGCAGCCCTCAGGGAGCTTTAACGGAGTTAGAGACACAAGTGGCCTATGCCCATCGCTGAAGCCCACCTGGAGGGCAGCACACTCTACCAGGCTTCCTTCTATTGCTGGGTAAGAGGGAATCACCCGCGTTCCCAGGCTCTGCCTCTCTGACCTCCCATCTCTCTCCCGCAGCCCTGGCTTATCAGAGGGATGATGTCTACATTGACATCCTCAGAGTTTTTGCTGTAAGGTTCCATAGCAGGGAAATAGAAAGCTCAGGCAGAGAAAGCAGCTGCTTACATCGCCTGCTGTGCGGTCTGGACCTGCAGGCTGTCCTCCTGTGGCGGGCTTTCTTCCGATGGCGGGCTCTCTTCCAGTGGTGGGCTGATTTTGGTTGGCGGGCTCTCCTGGGAAACTAGAATCCAAAAGAAGATGGTGAGTCTATGGGACTTGTTCCTCTCGGCCCTTTGTAAGTCCTTCCGGGATTTTCATCCAAGCATCCAAGTCATTCAGTGAACTTCCTTCTGGGTTTTTTCCCTGAATTATTTTACCATCATTCAAAATCGGTTGAATCTGCTTATCAGGGTTACACTTGATATTGCTGGCAAAGCTCTGAGAAGGCTCCCCGCCGAACCCGGGAGCTAATCCCTCTAGAGGGATGATGTTCTGAGAGGAACAACGTTCTGGCCTGCTTCAGAATCCCTAAACTAGTGTACCCCTGAATTGAGCAAACTCAACCTGCCACTAAATTCTCTCAGGAGCTGTCCCTGTTTACTCACGCGATGGTGATCAGACGGAGAAAAACAGTCGTGGCACAAGAAACACGCGGTGGACACAACACATTGGAGGAAGGGAAGGAGTAGGACAAGGTACAGGTGAATGGGGAAGGTATTTTGAGGTTGGGTTGGGTGACAGGGGGACTAGAAAGGTTAACAATATCCATGTATGTTCGCAGCTTGCCTGAGGCAAATGAGCGGTGAGCAACCAGGCCCTGGATATTTATAGCCCTGCCTGCTTACATCATAAGGGGTCAGAATGTGGGCAGGGGACAGCAGAGTAATGACATCACTGGCCCCACCCACTTGGGGCCCTGAGTCCCTCTGTCCTACCTTCCCTGCCTTTAGCTTGTCTTCTTGTGCCATGTCTTTTCTTTCTGAGATTCCCTGAGCCTTCTGGCAGCTCAATGGCTTCCTGGGTGTCCCCAGTTCCCGGCGTTGTCAGTCTGAGGGAATTCCTGGATTTGGGCAGAATTGATACCATGGACCCTACTTGGGTTCGCAGTACTCTTTTTCTATAGACCCTGGCCGTGAATGTATAGACTTTATATTCTTGGTTTATGAGTGGGCAACCGGCCATTTAAATGTGTGCTTCCATTGAGCTGTAGCATTTTCTCCAGCCTCCATTACCATGTTCAAGCATTCCCAAAGCTCATTGACTCTGAAGTAATCGTCAATATCCAATCTTAGACCTCGTTGAGGCGTGTGTGTAGATCACATTTCTCTGAGTTGGCCGTGGCCACACAGTGTCCTCTCTATTGCAGACACACTTTTTTTTTTCACAGACCTCCCAGCCTTTTCATTTCCCTAAAAAGGCGCCCCTAACACCCACATTCACTCCAGGTTTGCTTTCAAATAGATGGAGAAAACAATTATATCCAGCAACAAGTTCACGTTCATAAATGTGGTCCAAGTACCTGCCAGCCACCAGGCTGCTCTCATAAAAAGTCAGAGTAGGCGCTAGACCCATAGTGCAGTGAGATGTGCCTGCCATACTTGAGCTCAACCCGGGTTGTATGCTCGGCATCCCTTAATTTCCCCCAACCTGTCGTGGAAGCCGGAGGGGTCCCTAAAAGTGCCTGGGAGTAAGTTCCCTTCTACCTCCAAAGCCTGTGGGGCTGGATGAAGAGTCAGGAATCAGATGCCGTTTTATTATTATTATTATTATTTTTTTTCAATTAAATACATTATTATACCACCGTGAGATATACAATTACTATGCTGTTCATGTTTGGAGGTTTCGCTCACATAGTGTTCCAGCACCCGCCCTCCACCAGTGCCCATATCCCACCACCAATGTTCCCAATTCCTTCCCCCTCGCATAACCTGCCTAAATGGCAGGTTCTTTATCTCTTTTCTTTCTCCCTCTCTCTCCCTTCCTTCTCCTACACATTGTGGGTTGCACTACATACACTTGGAAGCCATCATGTGCATTTTTTGCCTCTATTTAATGCTCAGTTCTGTGTTGGTATCGCCCTTTTGACATTTATTCACACATGTTCCCTTCTCTGTTTTACCTAACCTAGGACTCCCTCATGTTTGTGGTAATTCCCATTTTAGGTAAGACCACCTGATATATTTATGTCATGCAAATAAATGCAGTCATTCTATGTCTCTCTCTCTTCCTTCTGACTAATTTCACTCAACATGATTCTTTCCATGTCCATCCATTTATAGGCAAATATCATAACTTCATTTTTCCTGACAGCTGCATAGTATTCCATTGTGTAGATGTACCACAGTTTCTATATCCAGTCATCAGATCTTGGGCATACTGGTTGTTTCCAGGTTCTGGCTATTGTGAATAGTACTGCTATTAAAATAAAAGTGCGGATTGTGTTTCCGCGGGTGTGTTTTTGGCTTAACAGGGTATATTCCCAGGAGTGGTATGGCTGGGTCAAAAGGGAGCTCAATTTCTAGTCTTGGAGCAATGACCATATTGTTTTCTAGAAAGGTTCACGAAAAATGTATGAGAGTCCCCTTTTCCCCACTTGTAACTTTTACCCTTTTGAATATGGGCAGTCTCTGGGGTGTGAGGTGATATCTCATTGTTGTTTTGATTTGCATCTCTCTGATGATTAGTGATGATGACCATTTTTTCATATGCCTTTTGGCAATTCAAATTTCTTCCTTGTCAAAATTTCTGTTCATCTCTTCTCCCCATTTTTTATGGGGTTGGCTGTTTTTTATATAGCTATACCAATGCCTGATATATCCTGGATATTAACCCCTTATCAGCTGGGTATTGGGTGAATATACTTTCCCATTCTGTGGTCTTCCTTTGTATCTTAGTCACTGTTTCTTTTGAGGTGCAGCAGCTCTTTAGTTTCATGTAGTCCCATATGTTTATGTTTTCTTCTAGTTGCTTTGTTAATGGTGCTTCACCTTTGAAGATGTCTTAAGCTTCAATGTCGTGGAGGGTTTTTCCTATATTTTCTTCAATGTACTTTATGGATTCAAGTCTGATATTGAGATCTTTAATCCATTTGGATCTGATTTTTGTGCAAGGTGTTAGACACAGGTCCAGATTCATTTTTTACATGTTGCTGCCCAGTTTTCCCAACACCACTTGTTGAAGAGGCTTTCCTTACTCCATTTTAGACTCATTGCACCTTTATCAAAGATTAAATGATCATGTGTTTGAGGTTGGGTGTCAGGATACTCAATTCTATTCCATAGGTCCACAGGTCTGTTTTTATTCCAATACCATGCTGTTTTAATTACTACTGCCTTGTAGTACAGTTTGAAGTTGGGAAAGGTGATGCCTCCCATCTTCTTTTTTCCCGAGGATTGCTTTAGCTATCCTTGGGGGTTTATTGTTCCATACAAATTTCAGGAGCATTTGGTCAATTTCTTTGAAGAATGTCATCGGTATCCTCATAGGGACTGCATTGAATCTGTACAGAGCTCTAGGGAGTATTACCATTTTGACAATGTTGATTCTCCCCATCCATGAACAGGGAACGTGTTTCCATTTCCTTATGTCCTCTTTTATCTCTTGGAGCAGTATCTTGTAGTTTTCTTTGTACAGGTCCTTTACATACTTGGGTAAGTTGATTCCTAGGTATTTGATTTTCTGTGGCACAATTGTGAATGGAAGAGTTTCCTTAATATTCCTTTCTTCTCTTTCGTTATTTGTATATAGGAAAGCCACCGACTTTTTGGGTGTTGATTTTGTATCCTGCCACTCTACTATATGCGTCTATTGTTTCTAGGAGTTTTTTGGTAGAGAGTTTAGGGTTCTCTAGGTATAATATCATGTCATCTGCAAATAATGATAGCTTGACTTCTTCCTTGCCTATCTGGATGCCCTTGATGTCCTTTTCTTCTCTGATTTCTATGGCAAGTACTTCCAGTAATATATTGAATAAAAAAGGTGAGACTGGGAAACCTTGTCTTGTCCCTGATCTCAGGGGAAGGCTTTCAACTTTTCCCCATTTAGAATGATGCTCGCTGTGGGCTTTTGGTAGATGGCTGTAACTATCTTGAGGAAAGTCCCTTCAATTCCCATTTTCTGGAGGGTTTTAATCATGAACGGGTGCTGGATCTTGTCAAATGCTTTCTCTGCGTCTATTGATAGGATCATATGGTTTGTATTTTTTCTTTTATTGATATGATGCATTATGTGACTGACTTGCGATTGTTGAACCATCCTTGCATTCCCGGGATAATCCTACTTGGTCATAATGTATAATCTTCTTGATGAGTTTTTGGATTCTGTTTGCTAGTATTTTGTTGAAGATCTTAGCATCCGTGTTCATCAGGGATATTGGTCTGTAGTTTTCTTTCTTTGTGTTGTCTCACCCTGCTTTGGGTATCAGGGTGATATGTGCCTCGTAGAAGCTGTTTGGGAGTGTTTCTGTTTCTTCTATTTCCTGGAAGAGCTTGAAAAGGACTGCCAGTAGGTCCTCCTTAAAGGTTTGGTAGAGTTCACTAGGGAATCCGTCTGGACCTGGGCTTTTGTGTTTGGGCAGACTTTTAATTACTGTTTCTATTTCCTCAATGGTGATGGGTTTATTCAGGTATTGGAGGTCTTCTTGTTTCAGCCGTGGGAGGTTATAAGACTTCAGGAATTTATCCATTTCTTCTAGATTCTCATGTTTCATGGCATACAGGCGCTCAAAGTAATCTCTGATGATCCTTTGGATTTCTGTGGTTTCTGTTGTGATGTCACCCTTTTTATTTCTGATTCTGTTTATTTGGGTTTTCTCTTTCCCTGTCCTTACAAGTCTTGCCAATGGTTTGTCAATTTTGTTTATTTTTTCAAAAAACCAACTCTTGGTTTCATTAATCTTTTGGATTGTTTTTTTTGGTTTCCAACTCATTGATTTCCTCTCTAAGTTTTATTATTTCCTTTTTTCTGCCTGGGTTGGGCTCCTTTTGCTGTTTTTTTCTAATGTCTTCAGCTGTGTAGTCAGGTTATATATGTGGGCCCTTTCTTGTTTCCTGATGAATGCTTGCAGAGCTATAAACTTCCCTCTCTAACACGGCTTTTGCCGTGTCCCACAAGTTCTTATAATTGGTGTCTTCATTTTCATTTGTTTCCAGAAATCTTTGGATTTCCTGTTTGATTTCTTCTATGACCCATTTGTTGTTCAGGAGTGAGCTGTTCAGTTTCCAGGTGTTTGGTTTGACTCCCTGTTGCTGTGTACGGTTAACTTCCATTTTCAGTGCATCATGGTCTGAAAAGATAGCTGACACAATTTCTATCTTTTTAATTTTACTGAGGTATGCTTTGTGGCTCAGCATGTGGTCTATCTTGGAGTATGTTCCATGTGCACTAGAGAAAAATGTGTATTCAGCTTTTTTGGCATGAAGAGCCCTGTATATATCCACTAGCTCTCTTTCTTCCATTTCTTCCTTCAGGGCCAATATTTCCTTGGTGAGTTTCAGTTTTTGTGGATCTATCCATCATTGATCGAGCAGTGTTGAAGTCTCCAACTATTATTGTGCTACTGTTAATGTCTTCTTTGAGGTCTCTTAGCAGTTGTTTTATGTATTTGACTTCATATATCTAACACAGGGAAATATGTTTGAATGTCTTTTTTCCTAGAGGTTTCTCTAAAAGAATTGCTCCTTTTCCTCT
>JAJIBD010024653.1:0-18578 GCA_021461705.1 Cryptotis parvus | reverse complement strand
TCTGACTCCCCACACGTTTGTGATAATTTCCACCTTTGACAAGACCCTCCTGACATATGTTTCACTTGACCTTGGATATTGGTATCTTAATATGTACATATATATTTATGTTATGCAGATAAATGCAGTCATTCTGTGTCTGTCTCTCTCCTTCTGGCTAATTTCCGCTCAACATAATCTTCTCCATGTCCATCCATTTTATAGGCAAATTTTATAACTTCATTTTTCCTAATAGCTGCATAGTATTCCATTGTGTAGATGTACCAAAAGCTTCTTTATCCAGTCATCGATTTTCGGGCACTCTGGTTGCTTCCAGATTCTGGCTATTGTGAATAATGCTGCTATGAACATAAAAGTAGGGATGGTGTTTCCGCTGCGTATTTTTGGTTTCCCCAGAGTAGATTCCCAGGAGTGGTATGGCTGGGTCAAATGGGGAGTTCAATTTCTAGTCTTTGGAGGAATGTCCATATTGTTTTCCAGAAAGGCTGTACCAGCCGGCATTCCCACCAACCAATGGATGAGTGTCCCCTTTTCCCCACATCCACGCCAGCACTTGTTGTTCTTGCTCTTTTGAATATGTGCCAGTCTCTGTGGTGTAAAGTGGTATCTCATTGTTGTTTTGATTTGCATCTCTCTGATGATTAGTGATGATGAGCATTTTTTTCATGTTTTTTTGCCATTCGAATTTCTTCCTTGCTGAAGTTTCTGTTCATTTCTTCTCCCCCATTTTTTGATGGGGTTGTTTGTTTTCTTCTTGTAAAGGTTCTACCAGTGCCTGATATATCCTGGATATTAACCCCTTATCAGATGGGTATTGGGTGAATATTCTTTCCCATTCTGTGGACTGCTTTTTGTATCTTAGTCACTGTTTCTTTTGAGGTGCAGAAGCTTTTTAGTCTCATGTAGTCCCATATGTTTATCTTTTCTTCTAGTTGCTTTGTTAGTGATGTTTCACCTTTGAAGATGCCTTTAGCTTCAATGTCGTGGAGGGTTTTTCCTATATTTTCTTCAATGTACTTTTATGGATTCAAGTCTGATATTGAGATCTCTAATCCATTTTGATCTGATTTTTTGTGCATGGTGTTAGACACAGGTCCAATTCATTTTTTTACATGTCGCTGCCCAGTTTTCCCAACACCACTTGTTGAAGAGGCTTTTCTTACTCCATTTTAGACTTGTTGCACCTTTATCAAAGATTAAATGATCATGTGTTTGAGGTTGGGTGTCAGGATACTCAATTCTATTCCATAGGTCCACAGGTCTGTTTTTATTCCAATACCATGCTGTTTTAATTACTACTGCCTTGTAGTACAGTTTGAAGTTGGGAAAGGTGATGCCTCCCATCTTCTTTTTTCCCGAGGATTGCTTTAGCTATCCTTGGGGGTTATTGTTCCATACAAATTTCAGGAGTATTTGGTCAATTTCTTTGAAGAATGTCATGGGTATCCTTATAGGGACTGCATTGAATCTGTCCAGAGCTCTAGGGAGTATTACCATTTTGACAATGTTGATTCTCCCCATCCATGAGCAGGGAATATGTTTCCATTTCCTTGTGTCCTCTTTTTATCTCTTGGAGCAGTGTCTTGTAGTTTTCTTTTGTACAGGTCCTTTACATACTTGGGTAGGTTGATTCCTAGGTATTTGATTTTCTGTGGCACAATTGTGAATGGAATTGTTTCCTTAATATCCCTTTCTTCTCTTTCGTTATTTGTATATAGGAAAGCCACCGACTTTTTGGGTGTTGATTTTGTATCCTGCCACTCTACTATATGTGTCTATTGTTTCTAGGAGTTTTTGGTAGAGAGTTTAGGGTTCTCTAGGTATAATATCATGTCATCTGCAAATAATGATAGCTTGACTTCTTCCTTGCCTATCTGGATGCCCTTGATGTCCTTTTTCTTCTCTGATTGCTATGGCAAGTACTTCCAGTACTATATTGAATAAAAAGGGGTGAGAGGGGCAACCTTGTCTTGTCCCCGATCTCAGGGGGAAGGCTTTCAACTTTTCCCCATTGAGAATGATGCTCGCTGTGGGCTTTTGGTAGATGGCTGTAACTATCTTGAGGAAAGTCCCTTCAATTCCCATATTCTGGAGGGTTTTAATCATGAACGGGTGCTGGATCTTATCAAATGCTTTCTCCGCGTCTATTGATAGGATCATATGGTTTTTATTTTTTCTTTTTATTGATATGATGTATTATGTTGATTGACTTTGCGAATGTTGAACCATCCTTGCATTCCCGGGATGAATCCTACTTGGTCATGATGTATAATCTTCTTGATGAGTCTTTGGATTCTGTTTGCTAGTATTTTGTTGAAGATCTTAGCATCCATGTTCATCAGGGATATTGGTCTGTAGTTTTCTTCTCTTTGTGTTGTCTCTCCCTGCTTTGGGTATCAGGGTGATATGTGCCTCACAGAAGCTGTTTGGGAGTGTTTCTGTTTCTTCTATTTCCTGGAGGAGCTTGAAAAGGACTGGCAGTAGGTCCTCCTTAAAGGTTTGGTAGAGTTCACTAGTGAATCCGTCTGGACCTGGGCTTTTGTGTTTGGGCAGACTTTTAATTACTGTTTCTATTTCCTCAATGGTGATAGGCTTATTCAGGTATTGGAGGTCTTCTTGTTTCAGCCGTGGGAGGTTATAGGACTTCAGGAATTGATCCATTTCTTCTAGATTCTCATGTTTCACGGCATACAGGCTCTCAAAGTAATCTCTGATGATCTTTTGGATTTCTGTGGTTTCTGTTGTGATGTCACCCTTTTTATTTCTGATTCTGTTTATTTGGGTTCTCTCTTTCCCCTGTCCTTACAAGTCTTGCCAATGGTTTTTCAATCTTGTTTAACTTTTTTCAAAAAACAGCTCTTGGTTTCATTAATCTTTTGGATTGTTTTTTTTTGGTTTCCAACTCATTGATTTCCTCTCTCAGTTTTATTATTTCCTTTTTTCTGCCTGGTTTGGGCTCCTTTTGTTGGTCTTTTTCTAATGTCTTCAGCTGTGTGGTCAGGTTATTTATGTGGGCCCTTTCTTTGTTTCCTGATGTATGCTTGCAGAGCTATAAACTTCCCTCTTAACAAGGCTTTTGCCGTGTCCCACAAGTTCTTATAGTTGGTGTCTTCATTTTCATTTGTTTCCAGAAATCTTTGGATTTCCTGTTTGATTTCTTCTATGACCCATTTGTTGTTCAGGAGTGAGCTGTTCAGTTTCCAGGTGTTTGGTTTGACTCCCCTGTTTCTGTGTACGGTTAACTTCCATTTTCAGTGCATCATGGTCTGAAAAGATAGCTGACACAATTTCTATCTTTTTATTTTATTGAGGTATGCTTTTGTGGCTCAGCATGTGGTCTATCTTGGAGAATGTTCCATGTGCACTAGAGAAAAATGTGTATTCAGCTTTTTTGGCATGAAAAGTCCTGTATATATCCACTAGCTCTCTTTCTTCCATTTCTTCCTTGAGGGCCCATATTTCCTTGGTGAGTTTCAGTCTTGTTGATCTATCCATCGTTGATAGAGCAGTGTTGAAGTCTCCAAACTATTTGTGATACTGTTATTGTCTTCTTTGAGGTCTCTTAGTAGTTGTTTTATATATTTTGCTGGTGGGGATCAAATCTTGAGCCTCCCAATCTCACTAACTCTTTGAACTATCTTCCAGTCCTAAATATATATATATATATAGTCCTAAATATATATATATATATATGTATATATGTAAATATAATCTGTCTGTACTAGTGCATAATATGTTCATCAAGAATTCTGAATTCAATAAAATACCTAAAAATAATTTTGTTCTATATTCAGTAAATAAATCATTGAAAAATGTCATTCTTATAGATACCACAGTAATAGCTTTAATCAGAGGTAGACAGTAGTAAAATACATTTTCAAACATTATTCAAACAAATGAAAAAAATATACTGTATAGGAGCAAACTATCAGAAAAATGTCATTTTCCTATATTATAATAAAATTTGAAGTCATTCCAATTAAAATTAAAATAATGATTTTCTAATGGGGGTTGACAATTTAATAGTTGGATTCAAACTAAATATGAGAAATAAATAGGCAATATACTTTTTATAAGAAAGTTTCAAGAGGGAAAATAGATCAGTGTATAAGAGTTAGTAGAATTCACTTTATTGAAATGATAAAATTATACAGGAATGGAAAAATGGTAACTTTGTGGAAGAGAAAAAAGAGAGCACTAAAGGAGGTCCAGGCTAGTATAGAAACTCAGCATAGGGGCCTCAGAGACAGCACAGCAGGTAGGGAGGTTTGCCTTGCATGTGGTCAACCTGGGTTCAATCCCCACATAGTCCCCTGAGCACTGACAGGCATAATTCCTGAATGAAGAGTCAGGAGTAACCCCCTGAGTGCCACCAGGTGTGACCCCTGCAAATAATAAATTAAAAAAAAAATTTAAAAAACTAAGCATATCCAGAAGCTGAATTAGAAATTAGTGAGAAAAGGTGAATGTTGTAACAAATTTTACTGGAACAATGTTTACTATCTACATGTATATACAATATGGATCTCTATGAATATTCATCTACATTAATATAGTGAAGAGATTTATATGTATCACTGTGTGAAAGATTATTTACATAAGTTGATATATAGACAGCATACATTAATATATCTCACTTTTTTAATAAAACTGCAATTTGTATCACTTGTTACCTACCTACCTTACCTACCTTACCTACCTACCTACCTACCTACCTACATACCTACCTACCTACCTACCTACCATATCTACCTACCTACAAGTGACTTGTAACTATTTGTCTTCCCATTGTTCATTGATTTGCTCGAGTGGGTGCCAGTAATGCCTCCATTAGTTATTGTTTTTGGCACACGAATATACCACAAGTAGCTTGCCAGGCTCTGCTGTGGCTCTGGGTTCACCCCAGGCCACCCAGTCTTTTCTATGTCAGACTATCAACTATCCAGGGCCCACAGGGCATACCCCTGAGTGTGGACAAGTCTGTTCCCTGGTCTGCCACCCTGGAAAAGCAGCTGGGCATTGCAGCCACACCTGCAACACCCTGAGGGGCACAAAACTGCTATTTAGAAGTATAAAATTATGAATGTAAAAAGTATTTAGGAGACACATTTTAAACACAACACAAATAGAATACAACATTGAAATAGTAAAATACTTAAATATGATTAAAATAAAATTACAACACCTGTGTACCAAATATATCATGAACACACTTACAAAATAAGTCATAATAAAAGATTATATATTCCAGCACTTATAATCAACATCATATCACTATCAGTAATATGTAAAATTCTCTAAGGCATTTGGAAACATTTAATGGTCAAATTTGTAATAGATGTAACTCTAATGGCCCAGAAGCACATAAAATGCTGCTTAATTTCACTAACATTCAAAAAAGTATTCAAATCAAAGAATGAGATGCAATTATTCCACATCAGAGAATATTGTCAAATTGGCTAAAATTTTAAGATCCAGTAATATCAAGTGGTATTTGATGTTAAAAAAGGAAATGAAAACATTCACAAGTCATTGGAATGGGACTTAAGGAATTACAACTGGTGATATGGGAATTGCAATTGATATAACTACTGCGAAAAAAATTTGGCAAAACCAAATAAAGTTGAAGTGCATGTATGCAATGGTATATAAATTCAAGCTCTGAGCAGAAACTGAAGAAAAGTTGGCATTTATGCTCAAGAAGAAGCTCATGGAGGCTCAGATAAGTCACTGAAGTTTACTTTCTATTGTCTAGAAAAACCTGTCATTAAAATTAAAATGGCCGGGATGTGGATCAGCAATAAAGCACTCCCCTTGCCTGGGTATGGCTAGGGGGTTTGATTCCTGGCATCGCCCTACCCCACCACCACCACAGCAAAAAGGAAAAAAAAGAGAAAGAAAGGAAACAAAATAATAAAATGAAGGCACTGAATATATATGCATCAATTGTGATAAATGAAAAATATTTTGAATAGGCTGCGAAAGAAAAAGTAGCAGAGTCAATGAGATGTCTAGCATGCAGCCAACCCCATTTCAATCTGAGTACTCCATTTTGTTCCTGAACACCACCAGAAGTGACCCCTGAGCACAAAAAAGCAAGCTCAAGAACTACTGGAAGTGACCCCAGAGAAACAAAACAAAATAATCAAGAAAATAAAGCAGCATTTTATGTATCATAAAACATCCCCTAAGTTCTGCCAGGAGTGATTCCTGAGTTCAAGAGTAAAACCAGAGCACTTTTGGGTATGGCCACGAAAGAAGGAAGGAAGGAAGGAAGGAAGGAAGGAAGGAAGGAAGGAAGGAAGGAAGGAAGGAAGGAAGGGAGGGAGGGAGGGAGGGGAGGGAGGGAGGGAGGGAGGAGGAGAGGGAAGGAGGGAGGGGTGGGAAGGGAGGAAGGGGAGGGGGAGGAGTAACAGCAGAGGGAGAGGAGGAAGGGCTGAAGGGAAAGAAAGAAGGAAAGAAAGGTTCTGCACTATAAAGAAAGAAACAATGAGCAGAATACAATGATACCACAGACTGGAGAAACACAATTACCACTCACTGACAGAGGATAATATCCAAGATGTATAAAACATTCATAAAATTTGATAACAAAAACTATACAACCCCATCAAAACTGGGAGATGAGATGAACAGACATTTTTTTGAGTCAGAAATGTCAACTGCTACTAAGCATAGGAAAACCAGCTCAGAGGTCTATACGGAGTATCAGGGATCGAACAGGAACTGAATACATGCAAGGAAAATGCCTTCCAGTCCCTATTATTTTTCCTTTTCCTTTTAATTGGTTGTGTGTGTGTGTGTGTGTGTTTTATTTTTGGGCCACTACTGGTAATGATCATGCCATCTCCTGGTTCTGTGCTTAGTGATCACTTCTGGTTGTGCTCAAGAGAACATAATGGGTGATGGAGACCAAACCCAGATCAACTGTATGCAAGACAAGCACCTCCCATGGTCCACTTAGCTCTCTGGTCCTTTTGCTTGAATTTTAGCTACAATAGATAAGCAATGGATAGAGAGAAAAATTAAATGTAAATTATGGCAATATTTAGAACTTCTTCAGAGTTTTATATGAGATTTTGTCTCTCTTCGCTGTTATTTTTTCTTTTTTGTTTTTGTTTTTGGGGCTACACCTGGTTGCTCTTAGGACATATTTCTGGAACTTTCTGTTGCATCTCCTGATATGTTTCCAGATTCTTTCTGAATCTGCAATCCCACTCCCATAATGGGTGCCTCCATCTCTTCTCATGGGTCAAACTTCCTTTGCATGACAACTGTCTTGGGGCAGAGAATATACCCATGAAATGGACTAACCTCAGACAGGGAGATGATGTAAGGAACAGAGCAATTACTCTCTTCTGCACAGGGCTCAGAGCCACACCACAGAAGGGTCTGAGGTTTATGCCTGTAGTCCCGTGGTAACCACAAAGGTCCAATACATCAATCTAGAGATGCAGTGACAAGGCTACAAAAGAGATTTATTGGAAACAAGATGGCAGGTTGAAAGATGGTGGACTGTTGTCCTCAAAGGAGCCATCTCGTCTACACTGCCATGATCAACAGTTTTTATAGAAAAAGAAGAGAACAGGGAAGCAGAGTTTAAGAAAAATTGCAAACTGGTGAGTCCCAGAGTAATCAATAAATTCCCTCATGCCCTTGCCTCTTGAGGTACATTCCATCTCATCTGCAAACCCAAATAAAGGTCTGAATAAGGATTTAATCAATCCTTATCTTAAGCTTTTGGGAGAACAGATAAAGGCAGAAAGAGTTCTCAGAACTGCTAGTTTAAAATTTTTAAATTCAGTCCTAATTCCTTTGGCTGCTATGTTCCTGGTTCTTAGCAGAAATTGAGGCCCCGAGAGCTTGAGTCCCATCTTCTTGGCCCAAATCTTTCCCCTTCATTCTCACTGTGTGACTTCAGCAGGACTTCCTGAAGGGAACACACTTCCTGAAGGAATCATTCTCCTAAGGGAATATGTGAGAAAGAGGCAACATCCCAGATGACTTCCTTTCCTCCCCCACCCTCATACTCTAACGATGAGACTCAGGCACCAGAATAGGTCAATGGAAGACATAGTTGGGGGCTGAGTTCTGGTTTGTGATGATGAGTACCCCATCATTCCAGAGCTTCCAGTTTAAACAAACAAACAAATCCTGAAACTTCCAATTTTATGTGAAAGTACTCAAATTTTTAATAGTGTAAACACCTCATTGAAAAGGTTCTAGGTACTCTGGGCCAAATTAAACACCTCTACAGGTTGTATTTGGTTTCCAAGTGTCACTGGCTCTCACCTATCATACAAGCACTAAATACCTCTCCCAGATCTTTGGCCCAGTTTCTCCCCACCTGGGGTGAAAGTTCCAGACCAAAAGTCATCATGTCCACATTTCTGGTCACCACAGACAGACTCAGGAAATCTGGCTGTCCCTAACCCCAATGGACCATTGGCCCAGGCTCAGTCAGAGTCTATCCGGCCCCACTCTGGATGTTTTGCAAGAGCTTGTGTAACTGAGATGCGGGCTGAGGTTTAACAGAGGAAAGATGAGCAGTGTGGGTGCCAGGAGTCTGGCTCCTGGCCCAGCTTGCCTGTGGCCTAGTCTGAGCCTCGTGCTTCCTTACCAGGAGCATGGAATGGGACAGTACTAATGAACCTGACTATTCAGGTACTTGCAAAGACAGATCCAGATGTTTCCTGGGAGTAGATACTTTGGTTCCTACTCTGTCCCTGCTCCCTCCCTTGTTCCAGATTCTGAACTCTAGCCTCCCACACTGGAAGTTAAGGCAACAGATAAAAGAGAAGGGGTTGGAACATCCTTCTATTTAGAGGCACAGAACAGGGACATTAGCCCATGCACCAGCCCTCTAATTGGTTTGATGCCCATCTCAACTGAAGAGGGAGCAGAGAGGACAGACAGTGCTCCCCAGAATGGGTGCAAATGTCTTTTGAACGGGTTAAAGTCCTGGGAAATACGATGTGGGGAAGTAATTAGAAGGGCTGTGTGCAGGGACTGCTCCAGGCTCTTCTCTCTTGTTTGTTTTTTATTTGGGGGCCACACCAAGGTATGCACAAGGACTATTCCTGCCTCAGTGTTCAGAGATTACCCCAGCATGTCCCTGAAGGGAGCAAGCAAAGTTCCAACCTGGCCTCCTTCCTCTGACTTGCTCATCTGTCATCAGTTCCCAGTGAGGCCCCATTCTGGGCTACAACCTTCTTATAATCTTTAGAGCACAGGAATTCCACCGCCTCCTCTAGGCCTCTCTCAGATCAGACATTCCTGATCTAACAAGTCTGTGGGTCCGTCAGGAAGCTTAAGAGTTTTGCAGCCTCTTCTTAAGAAAGAGAAGGACCGATAAGCTCCTGGGGCATCTGACACCCAAATGGGAATCTTCCTGGGATCCTCTGGGATGTGTGTTCCAAGGGAGAGTATTTGATTTTTTGGTGGTGCTATCTGCTGAGTGTGAGGAAGGTTTTAGATGAATAGGGAAAGAAGGGACCTTGCCTTTGAAGAAAAGGGATCAGAGAGACCAGCTGACCTCTCACGAGGCGGAGCAGGGACAGGACTTGAATGCCAGCCCATCCTGGTCTTGTCCTTTAAGTTCCTTATATTCGTTGTGTGTCCGTGTCCTTATCTTTAATGATTTCTCTTGACTGCGATTCCCCCTCAAAGTTGATAGAAAGAAGAACCTCTATGTAGGCCTTTTGATTTGCGGATTAATGTCAAGAAGCAGGTGTAAGAGCATGGCCAGGAGATAAGACAGGAGAGAGTAAGGAGAGAGTTAAATACTCTGCTCAGCTAGTGCCTATGGCGGGCAGCCAGGACTTGGTCTGTGGGGGCACAGAGAATGCACCTCAGAATTTTCCCCTTTAAGGCAGGAGGCTGATCCTGCTCCTCCTTCAGCTGAAGGATCTATCCTCGAGAGGCTTCCCACTTTCAGACTGTCAAGCTCTGCTGGGAACCATCCTCTTGGTTCACGGAAGGAGAAAGAAGACTGCATCTCCCCTGGATAGGACTGTAGTTTCCATGCTAGGAATCTTCTCCCACTGTGCATTTGAGCTCTGGCAGATGTCAGAGAACAAGGGCATCAACAACTCCTGGAATCTCATTGGGGAGATTACCAGGCACTTGTTTGTGGTAGCAGGTGCAAGTGTGCATGCTTGGATTGCCTTTCTTTGTAGGAGTGCTGTGGACTGTTTCTTGAACCTCCCACCAGAGAGCCCATCAGCCAGTTTTTCTGAGTCTCTCTCTGGTGACCAGAAATGTGGACATGATGACTTCTTGATCTAGAACTTTCACTCCATCCTCACCCCAGGTGGGGAGAAACTCCGGCCATAGATCTGGGAGGGGTATTTAGTGCTTGCACTATATGTCAGATCCAGAGATGCTTGGAACTGTATAACCCCCAATCCAATTCCTGGTCATGTTTCCAGGTTTGACACTGTTCTACTTTAATATCTTTGCAGCCATAGGAAAAACTGGGTGACAAATGTGGGGGCCTATACTATTACCGTAACTTCCTGTCAATCTCTTATTCTGAAATAATTAATGTTTACACAAGTGCTGTTTGGAAGCTGAGTGTGCCAGCACTTGTGCCTTGGTGCTGTGCTCTGGTGCCCTCAGTGACTGGAGTTCTGAATATGTGTGGGAGGGTGAAGAGCTCCCTCAATACAGACCCAAGATCCCCACATGGCTTTGGTTAGGAATCAGCCCAGGAGTCCGCTTACCACAGGGAATGCAGAGAACTCACAAAAGGAACGGGAAAGTCCTGACAGTCTGATATCAGGACAAGAAAACAGGCAAGATAGTCTGCAGGTGGGACCACCTTGGAGGCACTGCAGGGCTTAGGTGAGAAGACCAGAGGGAAATGAGTTCATGGCAAGTGGTTCTCTCAGTGGGTCACAGCTTACAGATTTACTGTTCTAGGAAGGGCTGAAACAAGCTCTGTGATAAACAATGGGCCAGAGATGAATAGGAGAGGTGTGTGGAAAGACTTGACATCATGGGATATTTGTGGAAATGACTCAAAAAAAAAGGGGGAGGAAGACCTAGTTTTAAAAATAGGGGAAAAATTCCCCCTGTCCCTTTCTTAAACACACTCCCTTCCTGCCCATTCCGGCATATTCTTGGGGTATGACCAGAGGGGTTGGGTGGGCCTTCTCAGGAGGTATGCAGATATGATTAGTAAAAGTCACATTCAAAAAGGATTTCATGAAAGTCTTGCTTTTCACAAGTCCATACCACTCCTGGCATCATCAAATTGCCTCAAAAAGAAAGCATCCTATGCTCCCATTCCTCAGATGAGGAAACTGAGGTTGAGAGTTGAGAAAAATCTCACTTGGTGTTCACTGGGGTGTTGGGCTCTGAGCTGCTAGCCTAAGGGGTCCAGCATTTTCCCCACCACAAGACCCTAAGGGCAGGACCCAGAAATGAGAAGGGCCCATAAGGTTACACCCAAAACATCTGTGCTTATCCCAGCTAAGGTGAGGCAGAATGTGCCTGGTCTTCTGACTTCTGATTACTGGGATATGTAAATCAATGATTGTTACCTTGCTAATGTTACCATGCAAATGCTAAATCTGTGATTGTCATTTGTTACAATGGCCCAGGAGCTTGCAAATGCCCTGTGATGTACCCTCTCCGACCAAATATTATATAAAAGGCTTACACTGTGTCCAGTAGAGCAAGTGCTGCTATCCAGAGCTCCCGCTGCATGGGTGTCCGTGCCTGGGTGTCCTTCCTCCTCTCCCTCCCCTGCCCCTCCCCCTCCCCCTCCCTCCCTCCCTCCCTCCTCCCCTCCCCTCCCTCCCTCCCCCCCTCCCCCTCCCCCCCCTCCCCCCCCCCCCCTCCTCCTCCCTCCTCCCCTCCCCTTCCCTTCCCTTCCCTTCCCTTCCCTTCCTTTCCTTGCTCAGCAGTAGCAGTGGCAAGGCAAACTTTCTCCCAAGTCCATCCCTCTCCTTTTTCTGCAGGGATGAAGTCCAGTAAAAATCTAGGTCTTCTTCATTTGGGCCTGGGGGCGCTGGCTATGGCCCCCAACTACTGGGGCAGGTGCAATAACCCACAGTTATTTAATTTTTTTTCAAGACTTTCTCAAGCTTTCACTGGCAGGTGCAAAAATCCACAGATTTTTAAATAGTTTTTAAGTCTTTCCTAAACATTTTGTCCCAAGACAGATTTTACTTTGTGCCTCTGGAGAGTCTCCCTGGACAGGATGATGCTTAAGGGATGTTCTGCCACCATTGGACACCAACTCTGCCCTTCAGCTCCTAACACTTTCCAAAACCCACTAAACACTACACATGGAGACTGGAGGATCCAGCCAGCCTCTCTTGGTGATTGATGTCCAGGGAGCGGAGAGTTGGACAGGGTCTTCTAGCAGAGTTGACATCTCATGAAAAGAGAAGGGGTGAAGATCTGTGGAAGCCTGACCTGGAAGACAGTGGAGAGGATCTCCAGGTGCAGAGGTGGAAAAAACTTAATAAGCCTCATTTCTCCCCTGCCCCATTTCAGCAGACTGACCACAGCCAGCTACACCCCCTGCCTTCACTTATGTCCCAGGTCCAGCTCCCAGATTCCCCGTGAAAGACGTGGATGTCAAGTAGCCTTATCTGAATGTAACACCCAATGAATTGTTCACCCTGGTGCTTCCTAGGACTCTGGTGTTCCAGGATGATGTTGGAAGTAGGAGCAGCAGCAGCAGGTACAGCCAAAATCCATGGGTCTGGGCACTTGGGAGACCAGGGTCTGGTCTCTCTGTCACTATGCGCTGGCTGCTTCCCTCCCTCATGTGCACGCTCAATCTTCTCCCCTGAAGTGCAGTTCTGCTGGAGGAAAAGTTCTGGCCTCACTCCCACATGCGAGGTGGGAGCAGGATGGAGGCTTTGATGCAGTCTGACTGGGTGCAGTGCAGAGCCAATGGAAAGCCTCCCGCTAGGTAAGACATGAGATGCAGCCCCGAAAATCCTCCTCTTCATTCACTCCCTAAAATCGGCCACTACTGGCCATCAGTAGCTAGAACTCCAACCTGTTTACCACATCAGACAAAGATAAAGGGTAGATATGTGTGTGTTGGGGGAGGGGGTAATACTGTAATATGGTAAATAATATGTGAATAACATGTGTCTAGTTTTTAAAATAATCTTTTGGAGATTTTTTCTTTACACACAAAACTTAGAAACATAAGATTTTTGCATGGTATTTAGAAAAGAAGAATATATGTTGAAATATGTTTATGGTATTCATCCAAAAGTAAATTCATAGAGATACTGAAAAAGCAGATAAAATGCAGCAGGATTCTGTTTCAGGAGGAATGTTCAGGTTGCTATAGACAGTGAATTGACAGGTTTAAGGAGGAAATATTCAGGTTCCCATTCACAATTACAAAATGAATATTCAGTTCATTTACACAGAGACTGTCTGCATGAAAACAATGCAATAGGGGATGCTCTGTGAACAATTTTACCAGTAGAATTTATTAGAAAAAAAAATTTAAGAGGCCAGAGCCAGCCCACGTTTGATCTCTAGCATTTCACATGATCCTCTGAGCATAAAGCATGATGCCTGGAGTGCACAGCCAGGAGTAACCCCTGCATTGCCAGGCGTGAACCCTAAAAAACAAAAAAAAACAATGCCAGTCTTGAGCTCTGCTGTGGGACTGTGGCATTCATTTTTGTAAAAAAAGTAAATCGATAAATAAACATTCTATGTAAAAAATGCAACTTGAATATGAGGGATGGTTTAACTGCAATATGAGGGGGCAGACCATAACTATCACATGAATATTCTCAACCCATACAATGACCAGGGAGCCTCAATAAAGTCCTAATCCAGAATGATCTGGAATGTGGTTCAAGCAGTTAAGCACCAGCTCTCCATGTACCCACAGGACTACTGCATCGCTCTGCTGGCTTCTCATCACCACCAAGCTTAAACATTACTGTGAGAGAACCCTATTAAAATGTTTTCTTCAAACCCAAAACCCCTAAACAGGATTGTTTCTCCCTGCATTTTAACTCCAAAACTGCATTTTGAAGCTCATGTTTCAAAAGCTAACATGCAAACTTGTATGTCCATATATAACCAACACAGATTCATTGCAAAGGTAAATGGATGAAAATATAAGGTTAGTGTTTTATATTATTAGTAAATAATAAAATAATATATTAGTAAATAAAAAATATTAGTAGTTAATTAAAATCAGTATTTATACTTTTAACAAAATGTCTGTCAGAATACATGACCAAGATGAGGGCAGAAATTCTGAGTAAGCTGTAAAATCTCCAAAATGACTGACTTCCAACTTCTCTCCCTCCTTATGAATTTGATGAGAGGCTCTGCCCTACACTACCTCTATTATTAAGAAATAAAAAGAAAAGCTGAACCCTAGGCATTGTATCCTTACGTAACAAGATGATAGTTTCCTCTTAGAATTTCAGTGTTCATGTTTGTGCAGTGATAACTCTTCCAGTAGCTGTTGAACCCCAGAAGGCACAAAACCAGACACTGGGTTTCAGGGACCTACAAAGAAAATGATTATGTACTCAGCCAAAAGCAAAGGCACCTCAAAGAACTTCCATTCCTATCACTAAAACAAAACAAGAGGTGATATGGAAGATGGAAATAACTTAGCTGATAACAGACAAATGGGTCCTACTTTACTTTTCACCTCTGTTAATAAGTTTTTACAATTACTATTCAGGGTCCATCCCAGTAAAGATGTTCCAGGTCCATCTCATCTGATTGCTCTTCTAGTTCCACAAGCAATACCTATAGGATGGATACATTTCTTTGCTCTAATATAATTAACTTAGTAATTTTAGTAACTTTATTGAAGCAAAATTTACATACTTTAAATTCAAAATAATCCATTTTCAAAGAATGCATAATGAGCAATTAGTAATTGAGTAAGGTTTACTGGGAGAAAAAGAAGATCAGCAGAGTGCATTGGGACCTGTCATTTTAGACATACTCTAAACTAGATCTTCTCCGAGAAGTGGTTTCTACCATCTTTCTACGAAAGAGGGACAACAAAGTGTATTCTGGGTTTACTGGTGCCATGGTGTATGCCTTGCAACTCCAGACATTCTGCAGCTGAAAAGCCCCATTTTCATTGCACAAATTATGTCTCTGAAAGCTACAGAAAGAGATGGTACACTATAATTAGAATAATGCCCCACAGGATTACACTCAGATGTAATTACATAATCACTTAGAGCTAAGTGGTGCCACAAAAGGGACATAGCTTCCCTGCGGAGTATGATGAGGGAAGGTGCCAGTGCCTCCTGTAAAACAAGAGGTCTGGAGGCCTCTTTCAATAGCAATTAAGCCCACAATCATCTGTAGATGAATGCGGTGATTAGTAAATCCTGGTGGATTTGTTTTGAACATCAATCCACCATAGCTTTTTTGGATGATAGGGAAATGTCCAAATATGAACTGAACTGGTGTTCTCAAGAAACACCCAGTAAATATACCAGAAAAGAGATAGTGAGTCTGTGATTCAAGCAGTATACTTCCTCTTTGGTTCATACACACCCTGTGTATGACTGCCAGAAAGTGCTACTTTGAAACTACACAGAAATGTGGCCATCTTTATTCTCCCCTGAGCCTAGAGTTTTTCAAGCATTATCTAGTTGAAGATACTGGCTCATCCCCTGTTTCACAACTGAGGTTGGAAGGCACAAAACCCTGTGCTTTCCAAGATATCTTCCCCTCCAGCCCTTTTATTCTATCCAGCAGTAATGATTTATTCAGAATGCGAGTTTTTCATAACTTTTATCAAATATTTCATATGCTTAAATGCACACTGAGAAAAGTACCTCTCTTAATCCGAGTGTCCTACATTTTGGCCCAGAAAAAAAGGGGGGGGTTAGCAATAAAAGCAGACCACAACTGGAAGCCATGATGATGATAAATAGCACTAATTTAAATTTGGAATATGTGTTAATCCCATGACCTGGGAAGAAGCTTAGTTCTGGAAAGGTTTTTTTTCCTAGGCAAAGAAGGATGAACAAAACAGTGTACTTATTTAAAGGAACATAATGTGGAGTAGAAAGATGGTAAAAAAAAAAAAAAAGCAATTGTCTTGCATGTGTCCGTGCTAGATCCATATATCACATATGGTCCTCCAAGAACTGCTAGGACTAGAAAATAGAGTCAGGAGAAAGGCCTGAATCCATGAGTACTACTGACTGTTGCTTATTTCTATTTCTTCATTTCAAAAACCAAGTAAAATGAAGCTATGCACTTGCATCAGTAAAATATATATATACATATATATGTATATGTATACAAAGTATATAAATGTATATGTATATACAAAGTATATGTATATACAAAAAGTATGTATATGAATATATAGTATATATACAAAGTATACATAGGTATGTGTGTGTATATATATATATATACACTAAAGTCACCAGGCTTCCGTGGAGATGGAGTTGGGGTCCCTTTCCCCCACCTCTGTCCCATTCTGGAGGCCTGGTGGACCTCCACACGAACTACAGCTTTTAGGCTGTTGGTAGTAAACCAGAGGCACAGATACATGGGGCAGAGCTGTTACTGGCTCTCCCTGTTGTGCATGGCTGCAAACATCAGTAAATCCTCAATTCCACAGGAACTAAAAAAGCCTACCTACTACCGAGAGTATCCCACCCACACCGACAGAGCCTGGCAAGCTACCTGTGGCATTTCGCGATAGGACAAAAACTAGTAACAATAATAGACTTCATTCCCACGACTGAAGGAATGGTTTGAGGCTCTTCATGTTCCTGGAGTGAGCAGATGCTATTGTGATACACCAGCATGCAACAGGGATGAATGGAGATGTTATTGGTGCCTGCTTGAGCAAATTGATGAACAACGAGAAGACAAGTGATACAAGATAAGTTTTACATATATATATATATATATATATATATGTATGTATGTTCCTATGCATATATACATTTATATTGTATCAGTTATATATATATTCTGTGGCTTGGAATGTTTCCTCACGTGCATACTTCCAAACTAAATCCATCTCCAATGTATCCCCCTCCCAAATAGTCCAACATCCCTTCCAATCAGGCACCTCCTACCCAAACTATTGCATGGATCCATTCTCCCATTAAAAACAATGTTCTTAAAGAAAACATAAACTATGCCTGATTTGTGGGAGTCCAGTCTCCAAGCACTCCCCTGTAATTTAAACATCATTCCACCCACTTAGTTAAGGTATGTATGGAATTTGAGTGCCCCTCCACATCCCAGCAAGCACAAAGTTTCTTCCACGTTTAGTTAAGAGATAGATGCTGGGAGGGGTGGCGTTGGGGGTATTAAGGTTTACAGTAGAACAATTGTCCTGCATGTGTGAAGACCTGGGTTTGATTCTTGGAATAGCAAGAAAAGAGAAAAGAAGGGAATAAAAAAAAACATAAGAAAGGAAGAGAAGAGGAGAGAGGGGAGAGGAGGAAACATTAATTCCCCTCCTAAAGAAAACATTAGTTTCAGCCTCCCTGTAGAGAAAATTTGGGCCAGAGAAGTAAAGCAAGCATTAACCTCATTCATTCACCTAGAAGCTTTACCAGAGGTTATGTTACTTTACACATCACCGTATCACCGTCTTCCCGTTCATTGTCGATTGGTTTGAGCAGGCACCAGTAACATCTCCATATGACCTGTCTCAGGCGAGTAGAGCCTAGGGGGTACCTGCTTGCTCCAGGAACATAAAGAGCCCCTCAAACCATTCCATCAGGTCATGGGAATGAGGTCTATAATTTACTAATATTTGGCATACCAAATACGACACGGTTGCTTGCCAGGCTCTGCCGTGTGGGTAGCATACTCTTGTAGTCATCTCAAAATCCAGCATTTATTGATGAACCATGAGCGCTGCGTGAGCGGGGCTGTGATAGGCTGGTCTGCTGGGTGGAGCTCTGACGGGGGGGAGGTCCAGATGTGGAAAATGGAGGTCCTCATGGACTGGGGGTGTCTGGCTTGTTGTGAGGCTCTGCTGGGTGGGCGGCCAGGGTGTAGAACCTTCCATAACTCCCGGGCCCTCGTGAGCGGCTGGATACAGTGAGAGCCAGTAGCAGCTCTGCCCCCATGTCTGCTCTCTGGATTAGGCAGACCTTGGGCCGGATTAAAAAAAGATTGCAGCAGGGTGGATCTCGGTGAGACGGTCTGTGATAGGCTGGTCTGCTGAGTGGAGTTCTGATGAGGGGGAAGTTCAGATGTGGAAACTGGAGGTCCTCATGGACTGGGGGTTCAGTCTGGCTTGTTGTGAGGCTCTGCTGGGGTGGGGGCCAGGGATAGAACCTGCTGCCATCCCTCCTGGGTGCCTCGTGAGCAGCTGGTCACAGTGAGAGCCAGTAGCAGCTCTGCCCCATGTCTGCTCCTTTTTACACATATCTGGCCTATTCTAAGCTCTGTCTCTCAGCTGACCCCCAGACAAGTCAACTGATCCATTATAATTTCTGTGCTTTCTATAACCTAGGTAGGCCTTCACCTCCCCACCCTCTAAGGTCCAGATAAGAAAGGCCTAACTCACATTTGTGATATACCTTCCAAGTCCTCTCGCAAAAGTCATAATCGCC